>JANAVB010010796.1:7921109-8162289 GCA_029216955.1 Iris pallida | reverse complement strand
GTCGCAGCCAGCGTGTAGCTGTGGTTTTGCTGGTTTCGGTTTTGTTGGGTTCGGGTGGCGTGTTGGCCGGCGACGGGGTACCATTGGCGGTTTGATCGAGAAGTAGCGGAGGGTGGTGACGATGGTGGCAGAGGTGACGATGGTGGTGGTGTCGGGAGAATGGCAGAGAGGAGTAGGAGATGTATTGTCGGGTGTGTCCGACACGTTGATGACGACTTGTAAATGTAAACTTGGAATAAGAATATGCGTCACAGACACGATGCACATCTGTGGGTGGTCATAATTTATGGATGAGTACCTCTCCTTTTATAGGAGGTGGGAATTCCCAGTTGGATAAGGACTTGCAATAGTTTAAACCCCGATGGATAATTCCATCTTTTTATTTAAATTGAATTAGAATTTAAGCAATCCAAATCAAATCGGTCTAGATAAACTTCCTTTAATTTAAAGTAAAATCTTTTCCCAATTTAAATTATCAAAATAATTCAAATATTAAATACAACAAAATTTTAAATATCTTTTCCATAAATATTAAATTATAGCATTAATTAATTTTGAAAATCAAGAATATTACTTAAATATTAAATCATAAAATAGCTTTTATGATTAACAAAAATATGTTAATAATAAATTCAAATTTTGCAAAATATTCGGAACACATTTCATATAAGCCAAAATTTTCAAATCTCTACTTATTTTTAAACAACGAACAAAATAAATCTTTTATACAAAATGAAAATATTTATCATATTATTTTGAAAACTAAAATTTTTCTAAATAAAATCTCTAATAAAATATTTTACAAAAATATGTACCTCGCACATATTCGCACTCGACGAGACATACGCAAATGCGAATTCGTATGCGATGTCCCATACGACAATTTCGTACGTGACGTATAATACGATTATGCGACGTACAAATATGTAAAAAATTTATATACCAAACTCGATAAAAAAAATAGTAGAAAATTAGGGGTTTTCCATGGCCGGCCCTAAATTCTAGGTAGGAATCACTTTTCTCTCTCTTCCCCTCTCATTTTCCTCACTTTCTCTCTCTCTCTCTTAATATTTCACTCACAATTATTTCAATCTCTCTCTCTCTCTTCCTAATACCAACTCACAGCAGCTTCACCCCAAGCCGACCCCCTTTTCCTACCACGGCCGACATCTACCTCCCTTGGCCGACACAGCCACCAGCCGGACTCTCCTTCCTCCTTCTCCATTCATCATCTACCCGCACCACCACCATCAACACCACTCCGCCACCATCTCTCCATCACCATCACCATGCACCACCTCCACCGCCGGGCAGCCACCACCCTCGCTGTAACCCCTGGCCGTACCGTCGCGCCAGGCCAGCGCAGCCTCCTGCAGCAGCCAGCAACAGCAACCGCTGTAGCAACAGCAGCAGTTGCGCGCTGGCAGCAGCAGCCGCGTGCCGTTGCCTGCTGCTGCGGCCGCCGCTGCGGCCGGCGAGCCCCCTCATGGTCGGGCGCACCTGGGTATACCTTTCCATGGCGGCCACCGTCCTCTGGGATGCACCGTCTAGGCGATTCATGCGTTTTGTACGGAATCCCGTCGACGTGCGCGCGAACTAGATCCAGAAATTTGCCTCGTCGCAGCAACTTTATACGCATTTTTCAAAAAATCCGACCGTTGGATCGATAATTTCTTTGCTTCGTCTCATTCTTGGTATATCCCTCTTCACTCTCCTCTATTTTTGTCCGTTAATTTTATCGTCTGATACATCAAAACCGGCCACCAAGTTGACGCTTTAAATTGTACAATTTTTGGACAGTTTTGTGGAGCCAACTTCGTCGGTTCGTATCTCCTCCATCGCAGCTCCGTCTGGCATGACATTAGTTCCTATGTGTAGCTGGCATAACCCTCTTCCTACCCCTTAAGTTTTGTTTCATTGTGAGCACATTTGAATGGTTGAATTTGATGCCAAAGTTGGCCATCCGAATTCATAATTTTTAAGTTATAAAATTCTATTTTTAAACCCGGGACTCCGGATTCAATTTCTGACACCACCAGTAGAATCGTGGCGTCGTTCTGGCACGTTTTCATATAAAGTTTGTTAGATTTGGAGGACGTGGGCCCTGGCACGCATTTCGGTGCAATGAGGGCCCCACAATTCGGGTCAACGGGTCATTTTGAGATCGGCTCATCGGAATCCAATTCTGGATATATCGTTGAGTTTGTATCGTCATTCTGGACTCGTTGACATATAATTTGCTAGATTTTAGTGGACATTAGTTTCGGCACGCATTTTGGTGTAAGTCGGATACCAATATCCGGGTCAACAGATCATTTTGAGATCGGCTCATCGGAATCCAATTCTGGACATACCCTTGAGTTCGTATCGTTATTCAGGGCTCGTTGACATATAATTTGCTAGTTTTGAAGACATTGGCTCCGACATGCTTTTTCGTGCAAATCGGAATTTTAATGTCCTGGTCAACGGACCAATTTCAGATCGGGTTAACAGAATCCAATTCTGGATATACCGTTGGGTTCGTATCGTCATTCTGGATTCGTGGACATATAATTTGTTAGGTTTAGTGGACTAGTATTCTTGCACATTTTTTGGTGCAAAGCGGGTCCGATACGGACACCATTTTGATCCAAAATTACCTTTTTGCCCCTGTGTCTAAATTGGACTTATGGATAGGCTATCCTAGCTGATTTGACCATTCTGGACACGTTGGTGATGTTTGTTTCATCATCCGACAATGTTTGTAGATATTTCTCTGTGTACTACCTTTTATTGTAATTAATTCTTATTAAGTTCGTATTTCGAAATTAGTACAACGAAACTGATATCAGTCGATTCCAGTGATCTCACATCGCTGAAATTGGCAAGATGATCATGTGGATCACTGTGATAAGATTATTAACCTTACTGTTGATTATCTTATCTCGATTTACGTGTCATAGGTTTTGATGTACGAATAACGAGGTACAACTTAGTATTTTAATTCTTAGATTAGAGTTGATCCTGTTTGACCAAGATATATGGTATCTTGGTAGGTAATATTAGGAATAGTATGCTTAGGCTAGTTTTGACCTCGGTTGACCAAGTTTGACTGCTTTGACCAAAAGTCAACTATCAGTCAACACTTGGCCTAGGAATGTCTAGAACTTGACCAGAGTTGACCAGTTGACCAAAAGTCAACTGTTAGTCAACATTAGCCTAGTTTGACCCAGAGTTGACCAGTTGATCAAAAGTCAACCGTAAGTCAACCTTTAACCCAGTTTGACCTAGTTTGACTTGGTTTGACTTTCTGTGTCATAGTTTGACCTAATGTGACTCAGTGTGACCTAGTTTGACTTAGTTGGACTGAGATTGACCTAGATTACATAGCTTATACTATATAATCCTGCCTAACACTGTTGAAACCTAATAGCTTATATATATCTTATCTTTAGGTCTGTGGCATCACTCTGAGCATCAACCCCATTTGACAGCTCAGGACTGCAGGCGAGTACATTCACTGATAGTTTTTATTGTCTTGATATCTATTATATCCGATTTAGTTGTAGTGTCTCACTTGATTTCCAGACACGATAGTTCACGGACTAGTATATGTTGGATCATGACATGAGATGTTTTTTCTGGATTTTCTTGGTATATTGGTACATTTTCTGTCTTGTTCCCTGTACTTGTATAGACACTGATTCCTGAGAGGGAGTAGCTACCCTCTTAGGGAATCACGTGTCATGACGTGTCATGTCTGGATCCATTATACTATTTGGGGATGGGGAATTATTAGGGGCTATGTGATCAAACCCACCCTGTCACTATATTCTTGTGTTTGCGCCACTCTCACCTCACGTAGGGTGTAGCGAGATCCTATTCCTTGTGCTTGTTATCCAGGTTGGCCGGCATGACCCTTTCTAGAGATTTTTTTGTGATTGTCGGGCCAAGTGGATAGCATGTCCTGTAACTATCCCAAAGTCGATCACATAATGCTCTAATAATTCAAGACACATTTTATATTTATTTTATCACATTATATATCCTGCTCAGTTCTACATTCAGTACTTTTCTCACCATGCTATGATATTTCTTTACTCATATGTTCTACATGCTCTTATGATATACCTTGATTGGAGGCTAAGTTATGTTCGGAAGAAGGGTTATAACCTCGGTCCTTGTTTGGTTTACGGGGTGTAACTCGACTTCCGAGTAGCTCCCAAGTCATCCTATATCTTTGTCTTGTATTTTATTATACTGTCTCTTATAGAATTTGTTCATATGGAACTGCTGTTAGTATTTGTACTTGCTCATTTTCCTGACAGGATAACTGTTGATGTTTACAGAGTACATGTTAGCTGATTGCTCTACCTTTTACGGGTATGGCCAGGATATAGTTTCATGAGACATTACCCCTGGATCCCGTAGATGATATAGCCCATGTTTAGACTGTTAGATAGGTTTGCCTGGACTGCGATCCAGCTAGTGTTTTCAGACTGTAGTTTTATATTATATTTTGAGTTTCTGTGATGTGTTTATATCTCTGAGCTTGTGTTGGATCTGGAACTCCTTTCCAGTTTTTCTTTCTATCATATTTCTATTTCGTGCTATCTATCCTAGTTTGTCTTGTGATTGAGTTATGCCATATTATACCTCCGTACGGAGATGACAGGTACCCTTATATTTTTGTCTAGTTGTAGTATTTATAGATGACCTATACAGCATTCTACCGCTGATTCTGCGGCGTAGGCTGAATGTAACCACGTACTCGTGTCCCTAATCAGGGTGCAGGTCGTGACACGTTTTTGTGGTGGCCCATGCAGGTCAAAGTCACAACTAATGCAATTTTGTAGTAGTGCTTGACTTAGAGCACTGCTACGAGCCTGCTATTAGGATATAGGTTCTAGGTTATGATAGGAGTTGCTCAATCACAGTTAGAAACTCTTGATAGATTCCAGGGATAATCCCTGAGAATCTTATTTCGAAACTCTTGAGTCTATTCCTACTTGCCTCCATTTACACTTTCTTGCTTTGTTGTTGATTTTGATTCCTGATGTTCGTTGTTAACTTTGATCTTGCATCGAGATAAATTTTGTGGATTGAATTAAGGTATATCCTGATAAGGTAAATGTCTGCTTTATTTATGGAGTTTAGAATTTATCGCAGCCATACAAGCTAGCATGACAAGGACATAGAGCTTGATTTTAGATATGCTTATCCTAGTTATGGAATTTGGATTTTCTTGCAGCCATACCGGTTAGCGTGGTAAGAATTCCAGATGATATGATTTTAGGGTGTATACTTTAGTTATGGACTCTATCGTTTATTGCAGCTATGCTTACTGGTGTGGCAAAAATTCTGGCAACATAATTTCAGGAAGACGTATATGGTTATGAGATTATATCTTAAATTGGATCACTTCGTTATAATCGGATGAGCAAGAACAAATTCTTACAATAATTCTTCCCCGTCTTGGTTAACTCTGTCTATCTACAGCCACAAGTAAAATTTTCTCAACATGATTGTTTTGTGTTCCATCTTTCCTATGATATGACTAAACTCTTCTTCGCTAACCTCTTGGGTAATTCTTCTTGTCCGTCCGGATAATTGTTGAAAGTGGCTCATGGGTTGATTCAGGAAAGGTTCAAAAAGTATATTTATCCTTGTATTACAGAATCGGGAGTTTGCATCCAGAGAAATACTGGCGAGGTATGACTTCGGATAACGGCATCATGGTTAAATATGTTTCTCGAATTCTACTTGGACCACTCCCTAAGCATTTTGACTAACATCTTCTCCTTTATTTTGCAAAAATTATTTGGAAATATTTTACGGATTTAGTCAAGTTAAGTTCAGGAACCTATAGTATCTGGCGTGGCAGCTGTGTACTGCAGCCATCCGTCGTATTATGGAACAAGGAAGTTAATCGCAGCCAGATGCACACTAGCGCGATAGTCACTTCATGTGACATAATTACGGAGGTATATGGTTCTTGAGTTTTACTTCGACTACGTCCTATGCATCTCGTTTAGCCTCGTACTATTCTTGGAAATATTTTGACAATCTTTCCTGTCTTGCTTGACCCTTACCTTGTCTGAATAATGATATGGATTGCTAGACCCAGTCTTAGGCCCTTGTTACCTTCTATTTTGATGATTGGATAGCCAGACCTTGTTAACAAATTCTGTAATGTAACTATAATATGTTATTATGTGTGATTGTGATGAGTATATTTTTCTAGGGATTTATTGGGCTAAGCCTATAGGACAGATATGAGTGACTGACTATAGTGGACTTAGAAACCATTAAGAATGATTAGTTTGATAGTATAGATTGGTTTTAAGGTATCTAAGAAGGAGTAATGAAATATTATATTGTTGTGACTATGGATTTAGGATTAGAATCTTGTGCTTAGGTTCGATAACGTAGTTTATGATAGAAGGACCTTTATTAAACCTGAACCAAGATACCTGTAGAGAGAAACAACATAGATGATCATAAGGATAGCACAGTAGGTACTGTAGCCATAGCAGTTGTATGTTTTAGCTTGACATATTAGATAATTTTAATTTCGAGGACAAAATTTTATAAGGTGGGTAGGATGTAAGCCCCCTGAATTTAGGGCTTATTTTTTTCAATTTTATAAATCAATTATTTTGAATAAATATTATTATTTGATTTAATGTTCTTTTCTGTGACTTTGACTTCTGGAGCGTCAGGGATGCCAACATCTGGAAACTCTCTTCATCAGTATGTAGTAGACAAGATTACCTTCATATTGATATATCATGTCCCACCCAAACTTGTTCCCTCATACTCTTTTTGCTTTACACAACTTCGAGTCAATCTAGACCATTTGATCATTAATTAATTATTAATTAATTTTCCCACTTTTATCTTTGATCATCATATGCACATTACCGTGACTTTTAATTTAGGAGCACAAGGCTAGTCATTTTCTTGAAACCAACTTCTCATGCATGATCTACTCGAGATACCCTACACCCATGACCTTCGTGTCCTACTTAGATACACCATCTTGTGCTTCATTTGCTTCGCACAACTTTTGGGTCAATTTAGGCCAATTAATTATCCACCATAGAATGTGACCTGACTTACAATTTTATTTCGGGACCCGACATCGACCCAAACCTGTTAGCCCAAAATATGGACATGGCCCACGTGAAGCCTACTACCCACATGATACTCGTATCCCATTGAGCCCCCTACAAGCTACTTATTTACCCATGATCATAAATACCTATTTAAATTCAATTATTGCACCATGTCTGATTTTGATCCGACCCGGCTCAACCAAACCCAACCCAAACTTCATGTTGCCCCCTCATGAATACCCACACACACTTTTCCTACCAAAAATATTAAATACCTACTCTACCTATTTTTCAAATATCCAAGAATAACCCCTTGATTTAAATCCCCAGAAAAATTCCCATATTAATCCTAGCCTTTGAATTATCTAACATCATCACAACCCTCCATTTCCTACATGACAACAAACACACCCCCATTGATTGGCCGGCCCTAAATTCTAGGTAGGAATCACTTTTCTCTCTCTTCCCCTCCCATTTTCCTCACTTTTTCTCTCTCTCTCTCTCTCCCTCTCTCTCTCTCTTATTCACTCACAATTATTTCAATCTCTCTCTCTCTCTCTTTTCCTAATACCAACTCACAGCAGCTTCACCCCAAGCCGACCCCCTCTTCCTGCCACGGCCGACCTCTACCTCCCATGGCCGACACAGGGACCAGCCGGACTCCCCCTCCTCCTTCTCCATTAATCATCTACATCATCATCACCCACACCACCACCATCAACACTACTCCGCTACTATCTCTCCATCACCATCACCATGCACCACCTCCACTGTCGGGCAGCCACCACCCTCGTCGTGCCCCTGGCCGCGCCAGGCCAGCGCAGCCCCCCGAAGCAGCCAGCAACAGCAGCCGCTGTAGCAACAGCAGTAGTAGTGCGCTGGCAGCAGCAGCCGTGTGCCGTTGTCGGCCGCCGGTGAGCCCCCCATGGCCGGGCGCACCTGGATGCACCTTTCCGTGGCGGCCACCGTCCTCCTGGACGTGTCGTCGAGGCGATTCGTGCATTTTGCACGGAATCCCGTCGACGCGAGCGCGAACGAGATACAGAAATGGCACCTCGTCGCAACAACTTTACACGTATTTTCTGGGAAATCCGACCGTTGGATCGACAATTTCTTTGCTCCGTCTCATTCTCGATATATCCCTCTTCACTCCCCTTAATTTCCGTCCGTTAATTTTATCGTTTGATACATCAAAATGGGCCACCAAGTTGACGCTTTAAATTGTATAATTTTTCGACAGTTTTGTGGAGCCAACTTCGTCGGTTCGTATCTCCTCCATCGCAGCTCCGTATGGCATGCCATTGGTTCCTATGCGCAGCTGGTTCGTATCTCCTCCATCGTATCTCCTCCATCGACGCCAAAGTTGGCCGTCCGAATTCGTAATTTCCAAGTTGTAAAATTCTATTTTTGAACCCGGGACTCCGAATTCAATTTCTGACACCACCACTAGACTCATGGCGTCGTTCTGGCACGTTTTCATATAAAGTTTGTTAGATTTAGAGGACGTGGACCCTGGCACGTATTTTGGTGCAAAGCGGGTCCTATAGTCTGGGTCAACCGGTCATTTTGAGATCGGCTCATCGGAATAGAGTTCTGGATATACCATTGAGTTTGGATCGTCATTCTGGACTCGTTGACATATAATTTGCTAGGTTTTAGTGGACATTGGTTTCGGCATGCATTTCGGTGCAAGTTGAATACTAATATCCGGGTCAACGGGTCATTTTGAGATCGGCTCATCGAAATCCAATTCTGGACATACCGTTGAGTTCGTATCGTCATTCTGGACTCGTTGGCATATAATTTGCTGAGTTTTGAGGACATTGTCTTCGACTCGCTTTTTCGTGCAAATCGTAATTTCAATATCCTGGTCAACGGACCAATTTGAGATCGGGTCAACGAAATCCAATTCTGGATATACCGTTGGGTTCGTATCGTCATTCTGGATTCGTAAATATATAATTTATTAGGTTTAGTGGACTAGTATTCTTGCATGTTTTTTGGTGCAAAGCGGGTCCGACACGGACACCGTTTTGACCCAAAATTACTTTTTTGCCCCTGTGTCCAAATTGGACTTATGGATAGGCTATCCTAGCCGATTTGACCATTCTGGACACGTTGGTGATATTTGTTTCATCGTCCGACAATGTTTGTAGATATTTCTCTGTGTACTACCTTTTATTATAATTAATTCTTATTAAGTTCGTATTTCGAAATTAGTACAACGAAACTGATATCAGTCGATTCCAGTGATCTCACATCGCTGAAATCGGCAAGATGGTCATGTGGATCACTGTGATAAGATTATTAACCTTACCGTTGATTATCTTATCTCAATTTACGTGTCGTAGTTTTCGATGTACGAATAACGAGGTACAACTTAGTATTTTAATTCTTAGATTAGAGTTGATCCTGTTTGACCAAGATATATGGTATCTTGGTAGGTAATATTAGAAATAGTATGCTTAGGCTTGTTTTGACCTCGGTTGACCAAGTTTGACTGCTTTGACCAAAAGTCAACTATCAGTCAACACTTGGCCTAGGAATGTCTAGAACTTGACCAGAGTTGACCAGTTGACCAAAAGTCAACTGTTAGTCAACATTAGCCTAGTTTGACCCAGAGTTGACCAGTTGATCAAAAGTCAACTGTAAGTCAACCTTTGACCCAGTTTGACCTAGTTTGACTTGGTTTGACTTCCTGTGACCTAGTTTGACCTAATGTGACTCAGTGTGACCTAGTTTGACTTAATTGGACTGAGATTACCTAGATTACGTAGCTTATACTATATAATCCTGCCTAACACTGTTGAACCCTAATTAGCTTATATATATATATATCTTATCTTTAGGTCTGTGGCATCACTCAGAGCATCGACCCTATTTGACAACTCAGGACCGCAGGCGAGTACATTCAATGATAGTTTTCATTATCTTGATATCTGTTATATCCGATTCAGTTACAGTGTCTTACTTGATTTCCAGACACGATAGTTCACGGACTAGTATATGTTGGATCATGACATGAGATGTTGTTTCTAGATTTTCTTGGTATATTGGTACATTTTCTGTCTTGTTCCCTGTACTTGTACAGACACTGATTCCTGAGAGGGAGTAGCTACCCTCTTAGGAATCCCGTGCCATGATGTGTCATGTCTGGATCTATTATACTATTCGGGGATGGGAAAATATTAGGGGCTATGTGATCAAAGCCACTATGTCACTATATTTTTGTGCTTGCGCCACTCTCACCTCACGTAGGGTGTAGCGAGATCCTATTCCTTGTGCTTGTTATCCAGGTTGGCCGGCGTGACACTTTCCAGAGATTTTCTTGTGATTGTCGGGCCAAGTAGATAGCATGTCCTGTAACTATCCCAAAGCCGATCATATAACGCTCTAATAATTCAAGGCATATTTTATATTTATTTTATCACATCATATATCCTTCTCAGTTCTACATTCAGTACTTTTCTCACCATACTATGCTATTTCTTTACTCACATGTTCTACATGCTCTTATGCTATACCTTGATTGGAGGCTAAGTTCTGTTCGGAAGATGGGTTACAAACCCGGTCCTTGTTTGGTTTACGGGTTGTAACTCGGCTTTCGAATAGCTTCCAAGTCATCTTATATCTTTGTCTTATATTTTATTATACTGTCTCTTATAGAATTTGTTCATATGGAACTGCTGTTAGTGTTTGTACTTGATCATTTTCCTGACAGGATAACCGTTGATGTTTACAGAGTACATGTTAGCTGATTGCTCTACCTTTTACGGGTATGGCTAGATAGAGTTTGATGAGATATTACCCCTGGAGCCTGTAGATGATATAGCCCCTGTTTAGACTGTTAGATAGGTTTGCCTGGACTGTAATCCAGCTAGTGTTTTTAGACTGTAGTTTTATATTATATTTTGAGTTTCTGTGATGTGTTTATATCTCTGAGCTTGTGTTGGATCTGGAACTCCTTTCCAGTTTTTCTTTCTATCATATTTCTATTTCGTGCTATCGTTTCTAGTTTGTCTTGTGATTGAGTTATGCCATATTATACCTCCGTACGGAGATGACAGGTACCCTTATATTTTTTTCTAGTTGTAGTATTTATAGACGACCTATACAACGTTCTACCGTCGATTCTGCGGTGTAGGCTGGACGTAATCACATACTCGTGCCCCTAATCAGGGTACTATTTTACTTAACAAAATGCCTAAAAATTGGCTTTTGAAAGAAAACTAGAAAAAAGTACAAATTGTTCTTGGAAGTATTGCTATGGAAGTCTGATCTGAGAGCGATCACTTTGTTCCTTGGACCATACGATGATGAAGAAGAAAACTGCTTGAAGAAGACGAACAATCGGAAGAACAAAGTCACCGGAAAGGTATCGAGCAACGGCACTGATGGCACAGTCGAATGCTTTCTTGCTTTGCTTCACCCTGTTCTTGAGAAAAAGTTGAAGAAATACTTCTGGGAATATCACTCTGGAAGTATGAGTTTTCTCAGAATCTCCTCTCATGTCTCTCCGTTGATCTCCTCCCCCTGTCTATATGCAAAAATAAGTCTATTTATAGACTTAACCCTTTGTGCGTAAAAAGCAACAAAATTGTGTCTTTACGCTAGCAACTGTCACCCACGATGCAACTCATCCTCTACGCATGTTGACACGTGTCCCACGTGGAGTTTGATCTCTACGCATGGTGACACGTGTCTCATTACTTCAACAAAAAGGGGAGAGCACGTACACATGTTCCTCGAGAAGTGTAGCATGAAAGCCACGTGGGCAAACCACGTTCTTAAATGGTCAGGAAAGATCGGGCGTAAAAATGACCAAAAACACACTCCCAGCGTAAAGTGGCAAACTGGGCGTAAAACAGCCAAATAAACTTCCCAACGTAAAGTGGCTAAAATAGCCTTGAGCCTAAAAATTAGCCCAAATAGACTTTACGCCCACAATATCCTTGAGCGTAAAAGCTCGAATAACTATCGTGCGTAAAAAAAAGTAATTTTATTGAGCATAAAGTAGCCCCATCTGCACACTATACGACGAGTATCGGATTTGGTGTAAATCCAATCTTCTCGACTTCTGTGCTGCATGCTGTCAGAAAAATCATTTTGTCAGACCAAATCTTCGGCATTAAATGCTGCCTGACAGTCTGTCCCTAGCGTAAAGTTCAATGAATAGCTCCAGCGTAAAGTTCAATAAAATAGCTCCAGCGTAAAGAGTAGCTTGCGTAGAGAGTAGTTCGCGTAAAATTCTCAACTTCTTTGACTAAGTCCTTGAAGCACTTTTTACGCTCCTACCAGACCCCCTTCAAAGTTTTCAAATATTTCAAAATTTGAAATACTTTGAACAGAAGCATAAAATTCAGGATTTCAACAATCAGCGTAGAATTTGGGATATCCAACGGTCATCCGTGTAAAAGTTGGGATATCCAACAGTCAGCGTAAAAGTCGAGAATTCGAACCGATTCAAAAATTCTATAAATTGAGCTCTTTGGAGAGAGAAAAAACTTTACTTATTTCTCGTACTCTCGATCTCTCTTACTCTTCTTCCTCTTTCAAACTTTTGCTTTCAATCCAATGGCTCCCAAGAAGTCCGCCGCCGGCAACAAGGGAAAGAAGCCCGTCGGTTCATCCTCGTCCGACCGTACGAAAACTTCCATCCAATCGTCCACAATGCCTCAATCGAGCAACCCCGTCGTGGCTCCAGCAATGAAGGGTAAAACCCTACTTTTATCTTGGCTACAAGTTCGTCGGAGAAGAAGAAGAAAACCCAAACCTTCAGATTTCACGCCCACGTCATACGTGTCAGCGTAGAAACTGAAATAACAAAATACGCCCACGTTATATGTGTCAGCGTAAAGTTAAGAATATACGCCCACGTTTATACGTGTCAGCATAAATTTTAAGAAAATACACCCACGTCTATACGTGCCAGCGTAAAATCTAAATTACGCTCATGTCTACACATGCCAGCGTAAAATCTAAAATACGCTCATGTCTATACATGCCAGCATAAATTTTAGAATACGCTCACATCGACATGTGCCAGCGTAAAATTCGTAATATGCTCACATCAACATGTTCTAGCGTAAAATTTAAAATACGCTCATGTCAACACATGTCAGCGTAAAATCTATAATACGCTCACATCAACATGTGCTAGCGTAAAATTTAAAATACGCTCATGTCAACACATGCTAGCGTAAAATTTCACAAGTGAAAGACTGTGTAAAACAAAGACTTTTTACACTTTTAAAACTTTTTATCAACTTTAATAAGCGTAAAATTTTACATAGTCAAAGTCTTTAACCTTTATGTGTAAAAACTTAGACTAATTTATCTGCGTAAAAATTTCAAATTAAATTTTTACTAACTTGAATTTTCTTTTTCTTTTGGCAGTGGACTTGCAAGCTCACCCACTCGCAGAAGTCTTTGGCTTATCAGTTGGTATGGTGGGCTCGAATTATTTGGAGAATCTGTCTCATGTAGAGTTTCCCCAATCGAATCTGGACTACCCCGTAGAGAGAGCACAGTTGATAGCTGCCCAAGGGGATAGAATGCTGCTATCCATGATTAATGGAGAACTGTTGACCTCACTAAATGAACAACAATTTGCAAAACCAGCTTTTTTATTCGGGGATGCAATAGACTGCAAGTCACAAACACACCCCAAGAAGGAGTCTTAGGTGTTCAAGTCTGGAGATAGAGCAATGTATCTCCCTGACATGGATAGAGATTACCCCTTATCCGCATTCATCCATGCCACCCATCCCCGACAAATGCTGTGGAATCTGACTCCCAACAGTTATGGAAGGCCGAGTAGAATCATATTCAAGAGGGATCATGGCAATGATATGGGGTATTACGTTAGTGTTCCCAATGGCGGTGTCGTTCCTTTCTCTGGCCTCTTGCCAGGATTTACTCCGAGTAAAGATTCGGCCTTAATCCAACCGGTGCAGACCCAGATGTTCACCAATAAGTTCATAAGGGCTGCGGTATTATATCCCCAGACAAACCCTAGGCTACCGGGATGGTTGACTCCATTCAACCAGAACTGGATCCAAATTAGTGTTTGGATCATGAAGAACTTCCAGACGGAGCTGAAAGACATTGGTCTGTATGAAGCAGTGGCTTCCACTAGTCAGGGCATACCACCGAACAGCAACATGTTCATGGCCCTGATGGAGATATATATAAGTTCAACTGGAACTTTTGCGACCCCAAAAGGTGAAATGGGTCTCGTACTCCTTGAGATGCAATTCATCTCAAAGCTGCCAATGGGAGAAGCCCCATATGAAGAATATGTTCCCTCCAACCGGGAACTTGCTGAAATCAGGGAGAAAAACCCTCAGTTGGTTGTGGTATATGAAGAATTGATGTGACACTACATGATTTGCACTACTATGCATGAGAGTGGATCTCATCTAGCATACATCAACAAGTGGACAACATATCTCTTCTTCCATAAGGATAAAATATCCAAGGATGACAAAGAAAGATTCCAGGAAAACAAAGCTCCAACTATCAACACTGGTTCAACAATCCCTGCTGATAAAGTTTGGGATATGATGATTGTCTACAAATTCTCGAACAAATATTTGTCCACCAAGACTGGGGAGTTCCCTGCTGGAACTGAAGCCTTGAGCTTCCTCAGATATGGCAGCGAGAAGATCTCCAGGAAAGCCTTGCTGGCAGGCTTCCTTTCTTTATGGTTGAGAAGATGGGTTGTACCGGGGACCGGTACAGTTGATAGAATCCACCGTAACGTGCTATGGCCAGCGGTACGTTTGGTGTTTAAAGTCGGAATCAACCTGCTATCGGCAATGGTGTGCCGAGTGAACGCAGGTTTGAGGACTTTTGGTGACGAGCTAATCAACAATGCTCCTCATCGGAACGTACTTCCCATGATAGAAATGCCCTATACTTACTTGATGGGCTGGCTGTTGCACCACAACTGCAATTTGTTGCCACCAGGCCCGGGAGATGATGCGGAGGTCTTCCTCCAGAAGTTTAACAAAGCTACATGGACTGCCACGACAGTGGCAGATACCCGGGCAGTTTTGAACTATTCTTATGGTTGGAACTTTTTTTGTACCCGGCCACAAGTTCCAGCCGACTGCTTCGGCGTTCAATTTGAAGATGAAGTTGAAGGAGGAACTTTATTGTCACCATCAGTCTTCAGATGGCTACAGTGCATCAGACTCTCTCACCTGATGTACAGAAATGAAGACAATTGTGTATTCGAACCACATCTACCCAGTAGGTATGCTCGCTAATTTGTGTATGACCAACTCCATGTGGTAATCCCTCAACCAGTTTCCGTCACTATGGGAAACTGCTTGATGGTGCAAGAGGTTGGAGATATTTTAGTACTGCCCGTACTGGTGCCAAATTCAGAGTCTCAACCGCTACCAGCACTACCGAGCTACGTATACTTCATACGTATGCTCGCTTTTATGCTTCCATCCGTTCCTTCGCCCATGGATACAACATGAGAGGTAGTCTGAGATGGCCCAAGGAAGGGAACGTTGAGGAGCCAATCAGGGTACCATCAGACATCCCTGACGACGCTGTCGTTCCAGATCCATATCTGGAAGTTATCCCTACGGGAGTTGGAGAAAAGGCTGCAGAACCTATTATTATTGGCAAGTCCCGTAAACGAAAACAAAGTGCAGCCGTCACTCTTTCAAAGAAGACCCCAGAGAAGAAGAAGAAGAAGGCTACTACCAAAAGACCTTCCAGATCAAGAGCCTCTACCCCGGAGAGTGACACTCAGGTGGATGAGCCGCAAGATGTAGCATCTTCTTCAGTTCACCCTGGAGAAGTATCTTCAGCATCTCAACCAGCAGCACCTGCAGTAGTCCTATCTCCGGGACGTCTCAGCGCAGCACTTCATTTAACTTTGCCACAAAAGGCACCAGTCGTTGAAGACGTCGCCCCAGTACATACTGTTGATCAAGAGGCCATTCCATCGAATGAGCCAGCTATCAATTTTGATGATGAAGACTGGGATGGGGATTATAACGCGTATTTGGCACTTCCCACACCTACTCTAGGTAAATATAATTTACACAAAATCCATACAAAATCATGATTTTTGTATACTAACTTATTTTATTTAATTTTTTTGTAGGTGTTATCATCGCCCCAAAGCTTGTGGCTCCTCCTCCTTCTCAAGAAGATATTTATAAGGAAAACGAGGAATCTGAGGAGGAGGCTTCTTCTTTAGAAGAAGAAGATACTCAAGAAGAAGTACTCCGAGAGCCCGAAGTGGAGTCTTAAGAAGAATGTCCTCTATCTATGGAGGTACAACAAGAGCTAGAAATACAGGCTCAGCCAGAAGTGTCCCCTCCTACTGAGGGCAAGGATAAGGAAGAAACTACAGTAGATCTTACTGTAGATGATAAGGAGGCTGCTGAGGAAGAACTAGACTTTAATGAAGAATCAGATGTAGAAGGATTCACTAAAACTGAAACACTTGAAGATCCTACAGAGCCTATAGCTGAAGAAGGTGATGAAGGCATACTCAAGTCACCAACTGAAACTGGGGAAGTTGTAATAGCATCCTCTGCTATTACTACTGATCTAGTATAAATTTCTGAAGAGTCAATGCCAGAACCGGAGTCAGCTGCCACAACTGTCATTCCACCCGCACCTATCACCGCCACCGAAACTCTAGTAGTTTCAGCTCCAGAGACGGCTGGAGTAACAAATACTGAAGACACTGTTCCTGAAGCTCCTGAGAACTAGTTGGCTATGGTAGCAGTAACAACAATGGCTTTATCTCAGCCTGCTATCAAAGCTCAGCATCTGCTCCTAGTCTTCAGAGAAGAGACTTGGTAGACATCGCCGCAACGCCAAGTTCAAGTGTAGAAATGAATCTCTTAGTTGAGATTCATACTGAAACCTTTTACAATACTTTGGCGGCTCTAATCAAAATGGTCCTGAATAAGGGCCTCAATTATGAGAGCTTGAAGGCGGCGATCGCTCTTACCATCAGAAATGTTGCTATGTTCAATGATGCGGCGAGAGCAGCGGCGTTAGAGAAAATCGTGGAGGGACTTGCACAGCCAATCAAAGAATATCTAAAGCTGTCAAGTAAAACCATTGAAAGTCTCATCCAAGAAGAGTATGACGCTTTATCTGCTGAATACCTTGCTCAGGAAACGACTTTCAATGAAGCCCTCCATGAGTACAACATCAAGGTGGCAAAAGAAAAAACTTTTTTGGCTGGAGCAAAACCCGAGCTGGATAGACATAGAGAAGCCTATGAAACTTTGAATATAAGAATTCATCAACAAAATAATAGAATTCACGAATTCGAGGCAGAGCTGGCTCGCTTGAAGGCAGAGAAGGAGCAGGTGATCATGGCCCGGGACCAGCACCTAACTCAGAGCTTAATTTTGGAAGAGCAAGTCTTTGGAACTGAATCTACCATCAAAACCCTTGACGAAGCCAAGGACAAGATGATAATCAGTTTTGCTGGACTTTCTCATATCTGCACTCCTGAAGCTCGATGTGCCGAAGCTACCAAGTCTGTTTTGAGCTCTCATGACAAGCGTCTAGCAGAGCTGCAGAAAATACTAGGAGACTTATCTGCCCCGCCTTAGGCAAAATAAAGAGCTTTTTGTAATCTTTTATCTTTTTCACTCTGTAATTTTTACAAAAATGAATAAAATATTTATTTGTGATCCTATCATTTATTTTGAAATTAAACAATAGGTATGAAATAGAAAACACTTATCAGAGGTAATATGGACATGATAAGTTTTCTAAATTCAATAAATTGTATCTATCCAGAGGTAATGTGGACATGATAGATAACGGATCTGTTTTTCTGTTTAGAGTATATGATACTATCAGAGGTAATATGAACGTGACAGATCATAACAACTCAAAGAAAAATAGATTAATATCTATTCAGAGGTTAAATGGACATGATAGATAGGAAAAGAAGTAGATTTAATATCTATTCAGCGGTCATGAGAACATGATAAATAATAAATCTCCCTTTTTTTTATTAACTGGTAAGACAGAAGATCAAAATTCTCTTCAAGGAGACAAGTAATCAGCTTAACCAAACATTGGTAGCTGGGAAATAAAGAAGAAAAATCAAACACAATATTTCTTCAAAAATTTGCCATTGATCGGCATCATGAGCAAATCTCCATTAGGTTTAGACAACCTATAGGCACCGTTGGATAAAACTGTCTCGATGACATAAGGGCCTTCCCATTTTGCTTAGAATTTCCCTTTGCTCTTATGAGTCATCACCATCGGTCTTCGAACAGCTAGGACTAGCTCACCGACTTTAAATACCCTCTCTTTAACTTTACGATTAAAAGTTCGAGATATGTGGGCTTGATATAGCTCAATGTGCTGTTGCGCTTGAAGACGCTTCTCGTCCAATCCTTCAAGTTCTTGGAGTCATAAGCGATCATTGTTCTCTGTAGTTAGCTCATTAGCAATGGCTATTCGAAGAGATGGAATCTGGATTTCCAGTGGAAGAATAGCCTCACATCCGTAAACCAGTAAAAATGGTGTAAAACCAGTAGGAGTTCGAACTGTCGTTCGATAAGCCCATAAACATTCTCCAAGTTTCTCGTTCCAATCACGTTTATTAGAAGAGACGAACTTTTTGAGAAGTTTGATGATTGTCTTGTTGAAGGCTTCGGCCAAACCGTTAGCAGCTAGATTATAAGCCGTAGAAGCAAGATTTTTGATTCGATTCTTATCACAGTGTCACGACCCGCACCCTAGAGTAAGGGCACGAGAAGCGGGTACGTCCAGCCTACGCCACAGTGTCGGCGGTAGAACGCTATCCTGGGTCACAACATCTAACAATATAATGCTAAGCAGTTTATACTCCCCAAATGGGGGTGTCATAGCAAAATGTAAACTCAATCACAACTAAGAAAGAAGAAGTACGATATGATATAGAACTCAAAATGAAATACAGATGATCAGAAGAGTCTAAGTGTCTAAGATAACAACTCAGCAACATCCAGAAATTAATACAACTCTGAAGTCAATATAAATGACATAAGAAATAAGATAAAGCCTAGCTAATCTAGTCTAAGCAGTAGGGATGACGCCCTCAGCTAGAGCTGGATCCTCCTGTAGGTCCAACTCACAGGTATCGTCTAGATGGGCTCCATAGTAGGTCGGGCAGAAGTCCTCAGTATTATCTGTAATATTTTCAACAGGTCCAGTCAGGACGGGAGCGAGCACAGTACATCTCATGCAGTTCATATCATGGCAGAAAATATAAAGCAAGCAATAGAGTAAGATACATGAAACGCTGTAAGAAGATGTACATGAAAATATGAGAGATATTTGATAACTGGAAATATATACATGATAAGTAAGGACTGTAAGTGACTAGTGATTTAGAGTACGAGATGGCATGTAATTGGCTTAGGTTGAACATGATAAAACATGAAAAGTAACAGAGTGAACATGATGGGTAAATCACATGACCATTTATACTCACCCCTACCCACAATCAATACACAAGGATCCAGTCAAGTTACGTTACGGACATGATGTTTTGGTTACACACGAAACATATGAGGAAACATGAACGTACATGAGAGCACATGAAAGTACATAAGCGTACATGAAAGGACATGAGAGAACATGAGTGTACATGAATAACGCAAGAGCAAGGAATACATGATGTACATGAAACACACGACATTAAGTATCCGATGCGCCCGCTAAGGGGGATAACATCCCAAGAAGAGATCCATATAGTACCAATCCGTGATGATAATGTGACAACATCAAGTAAAGTAATCTAGAGCAAGAATATAAGTCATGACAAGTATGAAACGATCAGAGAATGTACTCGCCTGTGATCTGAATGTCTGTGAGAATACATTGTCCAAAATGAGGTATCTGAGTCCTATTTAGAGCAACACAAGTCATGATGTATACAGGGGATTATAAATAAAGTGTACAATGCATCTACATAATTTCTGGTTCAATCTAGGTCAAAGTCAACTTTAAGTCAAACCTGGTCAACTGTCTAGGTCAAACTAGGCCGAAGTCAAACTTGGTCAACTCTGGGTCAACCCAAGTCAACTACACTAGTCAACTAGGTCAATTGGTCACATCTAGACTCAATGTTGACTTTTGGTCAATTCTAGTCAATTTTGAACTATTGGGTCAAACCCTGGTCAACACTCTAGTCCAACAAGTCTCACTAGACCTAACCAAGCCTATACTAGCAATCTAGCACAAGTACAAGCCAACAACACATGTTCACTGGCATTCATACCATATACATAGGCCATGAGCCATAGGCTATGTGCCCTGTACATAGGCTAAACACACATTAATTATATATCTAATTTAATATAGATAATCACATATACATCTATAGGCTACATGATAATATATCTCACATATATAGATATATATGTATATACATATATATATGTAAATATATGCATGGGTTAATAGGGAGAGGAATACATGTATGTGTAGTGTTAACATAGTGGCATGTGTGTGTGATATGGTGTTTAAGTGGCAGTGTGGTACAAGGAAATTTGTGAACAGTGATGTGTGGATGAGTGTGAAAGATATTGTGTATTAGGGAATACAGTAAACAACTTCAGTTATGATATGCAATGAAAAATGGTGTTCTCTGTTATATAGTTTAGGTAAGGTGTCAAGTGAAAAGGTTTGTGTGTGATGGATCTCAGGAAATGACAGTTCATATATATACCAACCCAAACACAGATTTGAATCCCAATTCCTAACACCATACATAAGCCCCACATCCCAATACATATTCAGTTATAAACATATGTGAAGGAAAAACATGTAATTAATCTTATCATGACAATTGAACATCAACAATTCAGTTAAAACAGGGAATAATAAAAGAAAACAGAAATTCATTTTCAGGAAAACTGTGAGTATGTGACAGTGCTAACATATTAGTTCACTCACTCAAAGCCTATTTCAAAATCCAAAAACCTAACACCCATTGTTAACCCACATAATTCTCAGGAAATAATCTCCAGGAAACTGAAAACAGGACTTAGCTAACAGTTTACATATCAATTCAGTTTTTAAAAGGGGAAATCAAATGACAGTTGTGTATGTGTGTCTGTGACAGTTTAGAAGTGTCGAGTGTGTGTTTAGTAAAGGGAATTTTCAGTTGACAGTCTCCACAATTCAACCTAACTATTAATACCAAAATCGAAAACCATTTACCCTATTTGTTTACTTCAAACCAACAGGAATCGATCTAACAGTGAACAATCACAAATGTTCATGAATCAAACATGGCAATAAAGCATCAAATCAGTTTTAGAAAGGGGATTGTAAGTTCATAATCTCAATTTCAAGACTGTGTATTCAGTCTACTTCAATAGCAATTCATTCAACAATCAAAATCCCATTTCTTGTGTTAACAACCTAACCTATCATGAGAATTCATCCTAGCAGTATCTATTACATATATAGGAATCAAATTATGGCAAATCAAACATCAATAAAATTAGTTTAGAAAGGAATGAAGTTCAGGAATTAAATCATGAACATGTATCATGGCAGTTCATTCAATCAAACCCAATTCGACACCTATAACCCACAAAATTCAGTAACCAATCACTAACAGTACTAACACACATGTGTATGAGTCTAATATTGACAATTTAATATCAAAATTTTGTTTAAATAAAATAAACTCAATCTCAGCATTTACAAACAGGAAACTGTGTATCCTAAAAATATAGGAACCCTAGATTTGGATTCAAAATCCACATAAACCTCAAATTAAAGGCTAACATAGTATTATGTATGTGTAAGGGTGTTGTACAGGTCATGTTGTGTCCACAGAAGTCGACACGACGTGTCCAATGCTAAAAACCAAGTTTCAGAGAATAACAGTGTCGGCAGTCTCGTGCAGAGGTGCAACACGAGCTAGGACACGACACACGACACCAGAGGGCTCATGCTCGTGTCCTAGAGTTCGCCTAGGATAGGGGAACATCCTCGAGTGTCTGCAACGTTCCATGACACGCGTGTCCTGAGCATAAGACACGTACCAGAGGTCTCTAATCGCGCTCGCACGGCCAGTACAGGGCCAATGCAGCCATGGTTTCTTCAAAACTATTGCACGAAATTCAATGGGACCTTGGGGCCATGCTCTTAGACATTGCCCTCATGAGCTCACCAAGTTCCGTGCAAAGCCGAGCTGTGTCGTGTCCGCTGCGAAGCTCGAGCAGCAGGACACTCGACCGGGCCAGCACGCAGTATGTCTAACATAGATTTGGACACGACAAAGACACGGATTCATGCTCAGTCAATCACGAAATCAATATATATATATAATACAACAAATCTATTTAAACACTTTTCAAAAATATCAATTTTAAACCCTTTGTGGCATTTAATCAAACACACAGCAGTACAACTGATACGTGTCCGATACGGACACGAAATTGACACGACTCGACACCAAACCTATGCTAGCAGCTAGGGGACTCCTAGGGCTATGCACTCATGCAAAGAAATCGAATTTAATGGTGATTATGAGGGTTTACCTATTGGTTGAACTTTCAATAAAAAAGCTTCAAAGGAGGAAAATCTCCTTGATAGCCAAGATCTCCAAATTGATTCCAACCTGATATTTCTCTCCGTGAACATAAAGTAGGGATTAATTAGAACCTAATGCAAAAGATTTGAGCCAAAAAGGAATTGAAATGAGGAAGTTATGGATTGTGGAAGATGGCTCTTTACCTCTTTCTTCAAACTTGAAAAAAATTATAAAACAGGCAAGAACAAGGAAGGGATTATTTATAGGAAAGGGGGAGCCCTAGTGGCTGGTCATAAAGTAAAAAATTAGGGTTAGGGTTTAGTCTAATGGCTATGGGCCTAATTGCACTAGTCAATTAGCTCAAGTCCTTAGCCATTGGTCCAATGCAAAAATCCTCCAACTCTCTTCATGAAACTTAGCCAACTTAAATCAACCAAGACGAACTTGAGTTAGATTAGTGTCCATACCATGTTAGCTAAGTCAGCAAAGTCAAGATCAAAGTCTAGGACAGTCTCTTAAGTCACATCTAGCAAAAGTCAAATTAACAATCACCAATGTAATAAATCCTAAAATAATTCAAATAGGCCAAATGACCAAAATACCCTCATGCTCAAAAGTAAAAATGTCATGACCAGCACCCTAAAGTAAGGGCACGAGACGTGGGTACGTCCAGCCTACGCCACAGTGTCGGCGGTAGAACGCTATCCTAGGTCAAACATCTAACAATATAAAGGTACATGTACAGTATATACTCTCCGAATGTAGGTGACATAGCAGATACAGTCTCAATCACAACTAAGGTAGAGCGAGATAAAAGATAGGTAAAACATGAAATCCAAAAGAGATACAGCAGATAGAAGTCTAAGTGTCTAAGATACACAAACCTAGAAAATATCTCAAAGCTCAATACAGTAATCCATAAAATAAATACAACTCAATACAACTGAAATAACTAACTATACAACCTCTACTGTGTCTCCTCTAGGCTAGTAGGCAACCTCCAGGCTATCTGTAAAATTTATCAACAGGTCCAGTCAGGACAGGAGCGAGCACATCTCATCTAGAAAACCCAAGTAAATGACAGAGAACTATACAGCAGTTATAGACAGTTATATTGATAAAAATGGCAGTTTATATTCAGGTGATGGTAAAAAAGAGAGATAAAGTGCAAGGAAAGTAAATACTAAACAAGAGAAGAATCATAGCAATGAAGACAGTAAAAATAGAACTAGCTAAACCAGGGTAATATGATATAAAGTCCAGACAGAAAATGTAACCAGTGTAAAACCTATGTAAATCCAGTACGGGATGAATCTAATACAAGATGAATCCAGTAAGAAACGATTCCAGTTATAGTGATCAACGATTCCAGGGTGAGTCCAGCCTATACTCTAGCAGTGTGTTTTAAAATACCGAGTTCGACATGTAAACGGCTATGGGTAATCAGGCACATCCCTCACTGATCAGGCGAGAGATGGCTATGCTTCCAGTAGATTCTAGTAGGGAGATTCCAGATTGGGGTA
Organism: Iris pallida; assembly: GCA_029216955.1. Lineage (NCBI taxonomy): Eukaryota > Viridiplantae > Streptophyta > Magnoliopsida > Asparagales > Iridaceae > Iris > Iris pallida. The sequence goes on along the minus strand of JANAVB010010796.1, from coordinate 8,138,119 downwards.
TGTCTACATGTCTCACTCTAGTATTTCCCCTTCCAGCAAGTGAATCCAGAATTCCGATATAATGATTCAAGATGAGTCCAGCCAAAATATAATGATACCAGTAAATGATTCCAGTAAATCATTCCAGTAAAATGATTCCAGTTAAATGATTCCAGTAGGTGATTCCAGTAATAGAAATGATACCAGTAATAGAGGCCAAAAAATAAAAGTGTGTCATATACATGAATCCAGAAATATCCACACATGTTGTAACAGAGAATCGCATACAACTAACTAGAATTGAAGTACAGTAATTGACAAGTAAATGAGAGAACTATCAGAGAATATACTCGCCTGATGTCTGAATGTCCAAGGTAAAGATACTGTCCGAGGAGAGGTGTCTGGCTCCTAATTAGAACAGCACATCACATGTCCAGAAGGGTAATATAAAGCACTATAATGCATTCTACATGAATCTAGGTCAAACTAGGCCAAAGTCAACCCTTGGTCAACTCTGGTCAACTGCACTAGTCAAACTAGGTCATGTCCTAACCCAGCAAGTCTTACTAGGCCTACCCAAGACTATCCTAGCAAGCACACATCAATACAAGGCTATACAAGCCAACATACACCCAACTCTATATAGCATGCAATTATTCAATACTCAAATAGGCAAGAATTCACATTGGATATACACTAGGTAATCTATTACTTTAAGCTATATATGTCTACACATATATACACATGCATATATTGGTATTCAATATTAGATCTATAATCGTGGCATTTCAAATGGTTATATAAACTTATATATTACAACACAATATGCTAACATATATATAATATACATACATAGCTAAGTTAACTATATTCATAATTACTTATTTAAGAGGCTATGTGTGTGTATGTGAACATGGCAAAGGGGCAAGTGAGGGTTAAATGGGCATACATAGTGTATACATATCAAAGAGTGTCAAAGTGTAAGTAAACAATGTGTCAAGTATGATAGTGTCAACATAGTGTAAGGGGGTACATGAGGTAATATAGGATTTGTGTTAACATAGAACATTACATCTCATTAACTTGTATATTGCATACATTACATCTATTATTACATTACATTCATTCTTGCATTCATTCATCATTCATTTATTCTCTTGCACCACTATATGCACCATACATTACATACTATGGAACCTACATATTCATTACAAGCCATACTTATACATACTTACATTAGATAGGATACTTACACCTCATACATCATTTATTTAACCATTTACTCATGCTTGCATTCTCTATTTAATTACATAATGTATATACATTAACATGGGTTAAAATCAAATAGAACATTATATTACACACAAGGGTGCACAAAATGCATATACCGAATAGTAACTTCTACTAATAATCAATACTGTACCATCTCAGCATGAAATAAAATCTAAAATTAAAGTATGTTATAGATCTATGTGTTAGCTTTCCGAAACTTCAAACGGATCGCATTTTCGTTTCCGGAAACTCCCGAAATCGCAAAAACACCGAGAACGCGTTTGTCCTTCGTATAGCTGACACTCAAATAATTCTCCAGAAAGTTACAGAAAGAATTAGGCCTATTAATATATGTTTTTGGAAAGCTAACTTCAATACGCTTCTTTTAAAAAAAATGGGAGATTAAACCGAGCTTTGAGCTAGAAGTTATGATATTTCTAATTTAGGGCTGAAATTAAAAACGTGGATAAAAATCATGACGGATTTAGGTAGTTTGAGACAAAAGAACACAAATATATAACATAATATATCAAGAACTCACTCTCTACACCAATATATATATATATGAGATACTATAGAACACATCTTCAATACAAAAATATGAGATTAAACATGTAATAATTTATTCATACATAACAACAACACATAGTGTGTCCAAATTTGGGATTTTCCCACATGGACACAACCACAACACAAAGGACACTCCTATGACCTCCAAATGGACACGAAATGGACACAAATGGAGATACAACCATGGGGGTCATTCCTATGGGTTCAAAATAGACCTATATGCATGAGGAAATGAAAAGGAGAAGAGATTTATACCTTCCGGTAGATCGAATTGAAGAAAAGCATTCCCGGAGCGACACCGACACGTAAAGATTCCAAAAGGACACGAACGAGCTCCGAATCCTCCCAAACTTGGGTAGCTTCCTCCTTGGCTAGAATGGAGAAGGAAAGAAGAAGATTTGGTGGTGAAATGGAAGGATTTGGTGGAGAAATTGCTAGGGATTGCTCTCTAGGAATTTGGGGAAGAACAAGAGAGAGAGTGTGTGGATGAGAATAATGAAATGAACTTGAGCCTATCCTCTCCCAAAGTGGCTGGCCATATGGGGCTATTTGTCCTATTATGGTAAGGTCCAAAATGCCCCCACTAACATATTCTATTAGTATTAGGAAAGGGCTAATTGGTCGGGGCTAAATTAGTCATTCTAAAGTCTCTAATCACACTAACCTTATCCATGATAATTAGTCTAACCTCTAACTAAAATATTTCTATCATGTGAACTAAAATTAATATCATGTGGGCCATGCCTAACTAGTGTGTGGCTCCCACTAGAGTCAAACTACCCCCGGGTCCCCGTTTCAAGTCGGATTGAGTTGAAATTCGAACCCGACTCAAATAATCCTAAAACAATACCATAAATAATAAAATAAATTTCAAAAATATTTCAAAAATACAAAATAACAAAATACCCATGTTCCTGAAAACTGGGGGTGACAAATTTCTCGAAATTAAAACCAAACAATAGTAAAATGTCAAAATCACAAGTCATAATTTTAAATAGTTTAAAAATGATTAAAAATCACCAAAAATCATAATATGAAATAATAATCAATAAATTATAATTATAATTACAAAATTTAAAATTACCCTCATCTGGAAAATTGGGTGTTACAAAAAATAAATCATCCTAATGACGTGGTCAGGCTCTGGGTCATGTAGTCACTAGGATTTCACTAGCATCACATCAAAATCACAAGTCATGACTTAAAACAGTTTTAAATTGATTAAAAATCACCAAAATTTATAATGTGATTTAAATACAAATAAATAATAATAATAAATACAAAATTTCAAAATTACCTTTATTTTAGAAAAGTGGGTGTTACAAGTCTACCCCCCTTAAAAGAATTTCGTCCTCGAAATTAAGATGGTCGTACTCCTTCTAGGTCAAACCCCCAACAATAAGGTCGAAGCCTCTTCCTAGCAGCACACAAGATCAACAAATAAAATATGGGTAGTAGGCTTAAAATGGGTCATGTCCAAAATTTGGCTCGACGGGTTTAGGTTGAAAAGGTGTCCCTAATTCGATTCGGAAATAAAAGCGACTCCGTGGGATAAATCAATATGGGATCTTGTGTCAAGAAAGTCGTGTGAAGCAAATGAAACACAAGATGGTGTGTCCGAGTGGGACACGAAGGTCATAGGTGTAGGGTGTCATGTTTAGGTCATGCATGTGAAATTGGTTTAGAGAAAACAACTAGTCTTGTGTTCCTAAATTAAAAGTCACGGTAATGTGCATATGATAATCATAAATTAAGTGGGAATGGTCGAATGGCCTAAATTGAACCGGAAGTTGTGATACAAAAGTAGTACAAGGAAACAAGTTGAGTGGGACAGACTCTGGTCATGAGTGCCAGACTGGAAAGATAAGGAAAACAATTAATCAATCAGGGTGGTTAGGCAGTATTATATTATATGAAACTGGAAACTGACTACAATGGTCACCATTCTAAGGTCAGAAGTACACTATCATTTCTAAGTCAAAAAGTCCTAACACAAATCATCAATTCATTATATTTAGGAGAAATTTATATAAAAGGAAGTTACACAAAGGATTATACTAACAACTAAAACTACTCCTACTCCTAAGTTAATTGAAGAAGAACAAACAACAAATTTTTTTTAAAAAGACTGAATTAAAAAGGTAGAATGGTATTTATAAACCTTCTTGAGATAAAATCTGATAATCATATGCGTCTGTCCAAAGTCATGATACTCAGAATCATCGTCATACTAGCAAGCAAGGCTACGATATTCACAGAGTCCTCGACTAAGGTACATACCTCTAGAATCATTGTATTTAAAATTTTTACATTGTCGCATGCTTGGCCGCGAAAACCTTAAATTCCTACACCCGAGAAATATATCCTAAATCAGACTGTATGTCCTCACCATGCTTGCTAATGTGACTGTAGAGGATTCTAGATTCCATAACTAAGTCGACCTAGCCCATACGATTCATCTTGGTAGAATATTTCAAATTAACCTTGATTACCAAGAATCAAATTCATCAACAAACAAGGAAGATAAACAGAAGTTATTGGAATTAAATTTCGAGATATTCATAATGAGATTCTCAAGGGTCATCCAAGGAATCTCTCAAGTAGTCCTAACAGTGATTGAGTGTCCTCTCAACTAAGCCTATTCCTTAACTCTACTCGGCAGGTACGCAACAGTACGACTAATCGTCGTACTACCACGACTTCGCACAAATACGAATCTCGACCTGCATGGGCCACCACTAAAAATGTGTCACGACCCGTACCCTAGAGTAAGGGCACGAGAAGTGGGTACGTCCAGCCTACGCCGCAATATAGGCGGTAGAACGCTGTCCTAGGTCACAACATCTAACAATATAATACTAAGCAGTTTATACTCCCCGAATGGGGGTGTCATAGCAGAATGTAAACTCAATCACAACTAAGGAAGAAGAAGTACGATATGATATAGAACTCAAAATGAAATACAGATGATCAGAAGAGTCTTAAGTGTCTAAGATAACAACTCAGCAACATCCAGAAAATAATACAACTCTAAAGTCAATACAAATGACATAAGAAATAAGATAAAGCCTAGCTAATCTTGTCTAAGCAGTAGGGATGATGTCCTCAGCTAGAGCTGGATCCTCATGTGGGTCCACCTCACAGGTATCGTCTATATGGGCTCCATAGTAGGTCGGGCAGAAGTCCTCGGTATCATCTGTAATATTTTTAATAGGTCCAGTCAGGACGGGAGCGAGCACAGTACATCTCATGCAGTTCATATCATGGCAGGAAATATAAAGCAAGCAATAGAGTAAGATACATGAAACGCTGTAAGAAGATGTACATGAAAACATGAGAGATATTTGATAACTGGAAATATATACATGATAAGTAAGAACTATAAATGACTAGTGATTTAGAGTACGAGATGGCATGTAATTAGCTTAGGTTGAACATGATAAAATATAAAAAGTAACAGAGTGGACATGATAGGTAAATCACATGACCATTTATACTCACTCCTACCCACAATCAATACACAAGGATCCAGTCAAGTTACGTTACGGACATGATATTTTGGTTACACACGAAACACATGAGGAAACATGAACGTACACGAGAGCACATAAAAGTACATGAGCGTACATGAAAGAACATGAGAGAACATGAGTGTACATGAATAACGCAAGAGCAAGGAATACATGATGTATATAAAACACACGATATTAAGTATCCGATGCGCCCGCTAAGGGGGATAACATTCCAAGAAGAGATCCATATAGTACCAATCCGTGATGATAATGTGACAGCATCAAGTAAAGTAATCTAGAGCAAGAATATAAGTCATGACAAGTATGAAACGATCAGAGAATGTACTCGCCTGTGATCTGAATGTCTGTGAGAACACACTGTCCGAAACGAGGTATCTGAGTCCTATTTAGAGCAACACAAGTCGTGATGTATACAGAGGGTTATAAATGAAGTGTACAATGCATCTACAAGATTTCTGGGTCAATCTAGGTCAAAGTCAACTTTAAGTCAAACCTGGTCAACTGTCTAGGTCAAACTAGGTCGAAGTCAAACTTGGTCAACTCTGGGTCAACCCAAGTCAACTACACTAGTCAACTAGGTCAATTGGTCACATCTAGACTCAATGTTGACTTTTGGTCAATTCTAGTCAATTCTGAACTTTTGGGTCAAACCCTGGTCAACACTCTAGTCCAACAAGTCTCACTAGACCTAACCAAGCCTATACTAGCAATCTAGCACAAGTACAAGCCAACAACACATGTTCACTGGCATTCATGCCGTATACATAGGCCATGAGCCATAGGCTATGTGCCCTGTACATAGGCTAAACACACATTAATTATATATCTAATTTAATATAGATAATCACATATACATATATAGGCTACATGATAATATATCTCACATATATAGATATATATATGTATATACATATATATATATAAATATATGCATGGGTTAATAGGAAGAGGAATACATGTGTGTGTAGTGTTAACATAGTGGCATGTGTGTGTGATATGGTATTTAAGTTGCAGTGTGGTACAAGGAAATTTGTGAACAGTGATGTGTGGATGAGTGTGACAGATAGTGTGTATTAGGGAATACAGTAAACAACTTCAGTTATGATATGCAACTTAGTAAAAGAACATGGCAATGAAAAATGGTGTTCTCTGTTATATAGTTTAGGTAAGGTGTCAAGTGAAAAGGTTTGTGTGTGATGGATCTCAGGAAATGACAGTTCATATATATACCAACCCAAACACAAATTTGAATCCCAATTCCCAACACCATACATAAGCCCCACATCCCAATACATATTCAGTTATAAACATATGTAAAGGAAAAACACGTAATTAATCTTATCATGACAATTGAACATCAACAATTCAGTTAGAAACAGGGAATAATAAAAGAAAATAGAAATTCATTTTCAGGAAAACTGTGAGTATGTGACAGTGCTAACATATTAGTTCACTCACTCAAAGCCTATTTCAAAATCCAAAAACCTAACACCCATTGTTAACCCACATAATTCTCAGGAAATAATCTCCAGGAAACTGAAAACAGGACTTAGCTAACAGTTTACATATCAATTCAGTTTTTAAAAGGGGAAATCAAATGACAGTTGTGTATGTGTGTCTGTGACAGTTTTGTAGTGTCGAGTGTGTGTGTTTAGTGAAGGGAATTTTCAGTTGACAGTCTCCACAATTCAACCTAACTATTAATACCAAAATCGAAAACCATTTACCCCATTTGTTTACTTCAAACCAACAGGAATCGATCTAACAGTGAACAATCACAAATGTTCATGAATCAAACATGGCAATAAAGCATCAAATCAGTTTTAGAAAGGGGATTGTAAGTTTATAATCTCAATTTCAAGACTGTGTATTCAGTCTACTTCAATAGCAGTTCATTCAACAATCAAAATCCCATTTCTTGTGTTAACAACCTAACCTACCATGAGAATTCATCCTAGCAGTATCTATTACATATATTGGAATCAAATTATGGCAAATCAAACATAAAAAAAAATTGTTTAGAAAGGAATGAAGTTCAGGAATTAAATCCTGAACATGTATCATGGCAGTTCATTCAATCAAACCCAATTCGACACCTATAATCCACAAAATTCAGTAACCAATCACTAACAGTACTAACACACACGTGTATGAGTCTAATATTGACAATTTAACATCAAAATTTTGTTTAAAAAAATAAACTCAATCTCAGTATTTACAAACAAGAAACTGTGTATCCTAAAAATATAGGAACCCTAGATTAGGATTAAAAATCCACATAAACCTCAAATTAAAGGCCAACATAGTGTTGTGTATGTGTAAGGGTGTTGTATAGGTCATGTCGTGTCCACAGAAGTCGACACGACGTGTCCAATGCTAAAAACCAAGTTTCAGAGAATAACAGTGTCGGCAGTCTCGTACAGAGGTACAACACGAGCTAGGATACGACACACGACACCAGAGGGCTCGTGCTCGTGTCCTAGAGTTCGCCTAGGATAGGGGAACATCCTTGAGTGTCTGCAATGTGTCCACGACACGCGTATCCTGATCACGAGACACGTATCAGAGGTCTCTAATCGCGCTCGCACGGCCAGTACAGGGCCAGTGCAGCCATGGTTTCTTCCAAACCACTACACAAAATTCAATGGGACCTTGGGGGCATGCTCGCAGACATTGCCCTCATGAGCTCACCAAGTTTTGTGCAAAGCCGAGCTGTGTCGTGTCCGCTGCGAAGCTCGAGCAGCAGGACACTCGACCGGGCCAACGCGCAGCGTGTCCAACACGGATTTGGACACGACAAAGACACGGATTCGTGCTCAGTCAATCATGAAATCAATATATATATATAATACAACAAATCTATTTAAACACTTTTCAAAAATATCAATTTTAAACCCTTTGTGGCATTTAATCAAACACACAGCAGTACAACTGATACGTGTCCGATACGGACACAAAATTGACACGACTCGACACCAAACCTATGCTAGCAGCTAGGGGACTCCTAGGGCTATGTACTCATTTAAAGAAATCAAATTTAATGGTGATTATGAGGGTTTACCTATTGGTTGAACTTTCAATAAAAAAGCTTCAAAGGAAGAAAATCTCCTTGATAGCCAAGATCTCCAAATTGATTCAAACCTATGATTTCTCTCCATGAACATAAAGTAGGGATTAATTAGAACCTAATGCAAAAGATTTGAGCCAAAAAGGAATTAAAATGAGGAAGTTATGGATTGGGAAAGATAGCTCTTTACCTCTTTCTTCAAACTTGAAAAAAATTATAAAAGAGGCAAGAACAAGGAAAAGATTATTTATAGGGAAGGGGGAGCCCTAGTGGCTGGTCATAAAGTGAAAAATTAGGGTTAGGGTTTTGTCTAATGGCTATGGGCCTAATTGCACTAGTCAACTAGCTCAAGTCCTTAGCCATTGGTCCAATACAAAAAATCCTCCTACTCTTTTCATGAAACTTAGCCAATTTAAATCAACCAAGACTAACTTGAGTTAGATTAGGGTCCATACCATGTTAGCTAAGTCACCAAAGTCAAGGTCAAAGTCTAGGATAGTCTCTTAAGTCACAGCTAGCAAAAGTCAAATTAACAATCACCAATGCAATAAATCCTAAAATAATTCAAAGGGGCCAAATGACCAATATACCCTCATGCACAAAAGTAAAAATAAATCATCCTGATGACGTGGTCAGGCTCTAGGTCTGCAGTCACTAGGGTTTCACTAGCAGCACATCAAAATCACAAGTCATGACTTAAAACAGTTTTAAATTGATTAAAAATCACCAAAAATCATAATGTGATTTAAATACAAATAAATAATAATAAATACAAAATTTCAAAATTACCCTTATTTTAGAAAAGTGGGTGTTACACACAGAATCGATAAAATGCCTGACTGGCAAATTGTGGTCCATTGTCATGAATTATCCGTCGGGGAATCCCGAAACGATAAATGACATAATGTTTAATGAAGTTAACCACATTAGACGTTTTTACTTCAGCAAGGGGAACCGCTTCCGCCCATTTAGAAAAGTAATCGGTTATAGCAAGGATAAACCGATGTCCCTTGACAGAAGGAGGGTTAATCGGACCAATAATATCCATGCCTCAAGCTTCGAAGGGCCAAGAAGCCGCTATAGGATATAGAAATTCAGACGGTTGATAAATAAAATCAACATGAATCTGACATACTTTACACCATCTGGCATAATCCACAGCATCTGCTATCATGGATGGCCAATAATACCCCATTCTTCGAATACGGTCCTGTAATTTTGGACCAGGTTGATGAGCACCACAAACACCATCATGAGCTTCACGGAGTGTTTGCTTGGCTTCACTCTCAGAGAGACAACGCAACAAAAGTCCGTCATAAGAATGACGATATAACATATGTAAAGAAGAATCATAATAGAATCGAAATGATCGTCTCTTAATTGATGCAGCTTCTTTTGGATCTTCAGATAAAATCCCATGAACTGCATAATCAATGAATAGACTTCTCCAATCCCTCTGTTGGGAACTTGATTCTGTAGTATAACTCTATTCAATATGCAGATTATTCTTAACACAGAATGAGTCTCGATCCAATAAAGTAACGGTGTTTTGTCTTTGAATTGGAATAACTAAATCTGCCGCTAAACTAGCAAGGGCATCAGCTTCCAAATTCTGAGAACGTGGTACAAATTCGATGAAGAATCTTTTGAATGAAAGGACTAATTCGATTACCATTTGATGATAAGGGATGAGGTCAGGGTTCCTGACTTCATATGTCCCTCTAACCTGATTAACAATTAGTTAAAAATCTCCATAAGCTTCCAGGAACTCGATGTCCAATTATTTTGCTACTTGGAGACCAATCTGCAGAGCATTATATTCTGCCACATTATTGGAGCATGGCTCATTGAGAGAATAAGCACGGTATATGACCATTTTATCAGGAGAAACCAAGATGATTCCTACTCCAGAGACAATATTACCTTTAAGTCCGACCTGTGATGCTCCATCAAAGTATAATTGCCAAATATCATCCTTTAAAGTCATGTTGCAATCCACGACTTCATCTGGAATGTCCTCATATAGCTTCGATGTTTCAGGTATAGGGTGAGCTGCTAAAAAATCAGCTAATGCTTGACCCTTCATTGATTTTTGAGGTATATAAACGATATCATAAGGAGTGAGCAACATCGCCCAGGTGGCTAACCTGGAGTTAAGAATGCTCGGTTTTCTCATCAATATCCGAATAGGATTTATTCTGGAGATGACATGAATAGTCTGTCCTGATACATAATGTCGTGTCTTCTGAACAGCAAAAACTAAAGCCAGACATTCCTTTTCTACAGGAGTATACCTGTGTTCAGCTCCGATCATCATTCGGCTAAGATAATAAATTGCATGTTCATGACCTATATCACTTTTATGTACAAGAAGAGCACCAAGTGAATGATCCAAGGCTCGAACATATAGCAAAAATGGTCTCCCTACCACTGGAGGTACCAAAACAGGTAGATTTGTAAGGTATTGCTTAATGTCATTGAAGGCTTTTTAAAATGCTTCATCCCAGACAAATGATACACCTTTCTTTAATAGACGAAAAAAAGGTTGACATCTCCTAGAAAGATTGGATATAAACCCTCTGATATAAGTGATACGACCTTGGAAGCCATGAAGTTCTTTTAGATTGCATGGAGGACGCATTTCAAGAATAGCTTTGATTTTGTCAGGATCAACATGAATACCCTGAGAAGTAATGACAAATCCCAAAAACTTGCCACTGGACACCCCCAAGAAAGACTTAGTGGGATTCATCTTTAGTTGATGTTGACGCATCAACTCAAATACTGTCTTCAAGTCTTGAATCTGATCATCTTTTAATCGACTTTTCACAGCAATGTCATCTACGTAACATTCAACTATTTTTCGTAGATGTTCTTGAAAGATGTTGCTCATAGCCCGTTGATACGTGGCACCGATATTTTTAAGACCAAACGGCATAACCGTATAGCAGTAGACCCCAAGGGGTGTACGAAAAGTAGTATGCTTCTCATCTCCTGGATGCATCTTAATTTGATTGTATCCTGAGAATCCATCCATGAAAGACATGCGTTCAAAACCACATGTATTGTCTATCATGACATCGGTAATCGGAAGTGAAAATTCGTCCTTTGGACAAGCTGTATTAAGATTCCAAAAATCTATGCAAACTCAGACTTTTCCGTTCTTCTCCATAACAGGAACAATGTTGGCAACCTAATCTGGGTGTTGCTCTTCACGAACAAAGCCACATGTAATCAACTTTTTGACTTCTGCTTCAATTGTATCCATCATATCTGGTCTAAAGCGTCGCTGCTGTTGTTTTACAGGCTTAGCATTAGGAAGAATATTGAGTTTATGAGTAGCAACTTTAGGATCTAGACCCGACATATCCTCATAACTCTATGCAAAGATATCAATATATTCTTTGATCAGTTTTATCAACTCTTCATTTTCATCTTCGGAGAGATTTTTACTGATGAATATTGGCTTGGACGTAGTTCCGTCTCCTACATCAATCTGGACAATCTCATCCTCTGTAGGTGGTTGGCTCTGTTCAAAACGAAGCTCCCACTGAGTGTCCATCTGTTGGGCCCAAGGGTCATTTTCAAATGGCTCAGATTCACCATCAGTTTGAACTATGTTGATTGAGAATACACACTCAGATTCATCATAATAGTCTCCTCCAGTATATGAGGAGTAGGATGTATCAGATTTGATGAATTGGATTTCTTTCGAATCTGAGGATTGTGAAGAACTAGAAGAGAATTCTTCTTGTATATCATCATTAAACATGTAGGACGGATCGTATCCCAATCCATGACGAGTTTTCTGGTAAAATCGATCACCACATAATGGTAGCCGTCTACCTTTACCTTGATTGAGACCTTGCATAGTCTTCAAGTCATATCCCATATTTTGGATAATCTTGAGAGATTGTTCACTATATTTGTCAATTCAGATTTTTCCTTTATCTTTATCTCTAAGATCATCTGTCTGAGCAACAGGGATATTTCTAGCCAGACCAAACACTATTTGGTGCTTGTTTTTCTTATTAGACGGAACCACAAAACAGGATTCTTTATAACGTCTAAAAGTTACACAAGCTTGTGATGACGAGGCTACAGGAAGAAGGTAGGGAGAAGATGTTAGGAACCTTTGAGCATAAGGTCCTACATCGACATGAGAAGGAAAAAAAATTTTCTTATGGTCAATATATAAAGTTTCCTCTGTATTTATGTTATCTTTATATTGATGACTTTGATTATCAGAAGATAAAGTCATTCTTTCAATAAATCTGACAGCCATTTACTCAAAAAGGAAATCTTCATTGATATTAGAAAGTACAGAATGATCAATATTTACATCATTTACAATTTGACTGCTACGCTTCGGATTGATCATTAACGGACCGTCATCCGTCTTCTGCGTAGGCTTGCCAAGGTTGATGATCAGTGGTGGTTCTGGATTGTTCGTACGAGAAGTACGTCCCTTGACTTTGATCATGAGAGGTTAAATTTGACTCTTGGCAGGAATACTCACTGATTCCTCAGATGAAGCTCGAGTTCTTCCTTTGACCTTGATCACCAGAGGTTGATCATTGACAGATTGAGGTTGGATTCGACCTTTGACTTTGATCTTCAAAGGTTGCTCTTCTGGAGGATCTTTATTGACGGATTGATCTTCAGCAGGTGATTGATCTTCAGCTATATCTGATATCTCCTTCACATGCTCTTGTTTGTAGAGTATTGAGTCAGAAAAATAGGCTTCGACACCCTTGAAAGGATTGATATCAGCAAACTCAGTCTTCACAACCCCTTGGGAATCCACGTACTTGAAGCATTGGTGGAGAGTTGAAGGCACAATGTTATGTTCATGTATCCATGGTCTTTCGAGAAGGATGTTATAAGATACATCTGAATTGATAACATAAAATATCGCCTTAGTTCGAAGATCACCAATTTGAATCTTCAGACGAATCTTCTCCAGTGGTTTACTCTTGCTAGAGTTGAAACCAACTATCGTGGTACTAGTGTAAGTCAAATCACTAGTAGGAATCCTCAACGGTCTTAGCATACTCTGAAGAATAATGCTAATAGAAGACCCAGGATCAATATAAATCATGTCAATTTCAGTAGATTCAATATACCCAGTATAGCACAAAGGCCTGTCGTGCTTATTATGCTTCAACAGCATATCTTCTTGTGTGAAGGTAATGTTAGGAATTACCTCCATCACACTATAACATTGTGGACACGATACTGGTGTATTATCAGGACTCTTGAGTTGAGCTAAGCATGAGTCTGCTTGTAGCAAAGCTTCACTCAAAGTCTCTCTACTTTCTTTAGAAAGATGAAGCAGCTCGAATATAGAGAGTCTAGCCGGAGTATTGGCTAACTGGGCTAGAATATCAAATTTGTAGGTCTTTATCACCACCCCTTGATTTGAAGCAGATTTCAAAGGGACGTCAAAGCGTACTGCTTTTTGTTTCCCTTTTTCAACCACAGATGGTTTAGCAGGAACAGGAGATGGTTGAGTTGGTATTGTTTCGACAACGTCCTCTGCTTCTTTGGAAGATCCCTCATAATCCTTGTGGTACTCTTTTCCAGATCTTGTACCAGCAAAGGTTTCTTCTTCAGACTCAGGAGAAGGAAGTACCATATTGCAGGATTTAGTCTTCTTTTCCTTAGTCTTCTTTTTTCGAGGATTTTTATGAGGAAGCTCAGAACCCAATCCAACAGTGGATTTTTGACTTTGAATTTGTAAAGGAAGTCACATTCATTTATCATAGTTCAAACCCTCTGCCTTTTGAAAATCATAGCCCATCTTTTTCATGAGATGGACTGATTATTGACTGTACAAGTGAATAGGCAGTGGACTTTCAATGAATGGTTTAACAGAGGAAGAAGAGAGAGAAGCCTCTGTAACCATAGGAAAAGGAGTATTCGGGACACGAGGAAAAATCCCTGTAGGAGCTTTTTCATAAGCAGCAAAGACTTGTGCCCTGAATAAGGGGACACTATTCATAGCTATCCACTGCTGATGAGAAAGTTCGAGCTTAATAGGAGGAGCCAAACTTGGAGGGCATATATTCAAACCTCTCAGTCTATCCTCCAAAGGAATATTACCTCATAAATGATCTAAATCATCATGGTCTGGGGTTAAAACATGAGAAATCATGTTGCAGGTTTTGACTTTTTTACCCTTCTTGGAATTTGAAGTTTTACCTTCATTTTCCATTTCAGGTACTAAATCAAGGTGTACCCACATAATTTTACCATTTTTTCCGTGTAAGGGGCAAAAGTCCTTTATTTTGCTCTCTGGCAGGCGAAATATTCACAATCTTCATCGTCGCCTTTAGAATTGGGACAATTCCATCTGGGATTTGCTGTGGAGGAAAACCTCCAAATTGAAGAAAAACCATATTGGTTGTGACCGTATGCTCATCGTTAGTTAAAACGATGGCATTGGCATTTATCAGCTCCTGGATTTTCTTCTTCAAGACATAACAAGCCTTGGTAGGATGATTTATGTATCTGTAATAGATATAGTACTTAGTATTGTCGGTCAAATTTACTTCATTAGGTCTCTTTGGCTCTGGAATCTGGAGTTTGCCACTCTTTACCAGACATTGGAATATTCCTGGGATATCACTGTCATCAAAAGAGTATTCTTCTTTTGGCTTAGAAGACTCCTGAGTATTCGGCGTCATTTTAGGTTTTGAAAGATTAACCACTAGGGTTTCCTTTCCTTTCCCATTATGATTGCCAGAATTATTACCAGAAGAGCCTTTCTTTCCTTTGTCCTCTGAGGCAAAGATCATCCCGTGTTCACGAGCCAACCTACCATTGGTCTCGGCAGAAACTGCTGCTATAATAAACGAGGCCCAAACTGTGAATTGGGAACCCGTAAAGACAGTAATGGATGGTCGTAGATTCATCTTGCATGTATCAATCAATGCTGAATCTGGCATATCGGGAGGCATCTTCAGAGTTTTCTGTCAAAAACGTTCGATGAATGTCCGAGTATCTTCCTTCTCCTTTTGTTTGATTTCTATTAAGGAGGACATATTCATGTCCATGCCTCCTTCATAGAAGCGGAAGAGAAATATTGCTTTAAATTCATCAAAAGGCAAAATGCAATTGTCGGGTAGACTACGATACCAATCGTAAGCTGAACCTGTCAGACACCCGATGAAAACTCGGGTAAGAAGAGCATCATTCTTCTACAGATACACAGTCATAATATCAAAGTAATTGATATACTAACTAGAAGAAGCCTTTCCATCAAATAATACCATCGATTGTGGCTTGAATTTCGGAGGAAAGGGTACGTCATTCCAATAAGGAGGATAAGGTTGTTTAATCCCTAACCTTTGGAGCTGATCCTTGTGCTTCAGAACTTTAAACTATAATTTTAATTCACGCACTGCTTGAATAGCTTCACTGGTTTGAGGAAGCACACTTGATTGAATAGTTGTTGGATGTTCCGTGACCCCCACCGGAGGTGGTACATCTTCTGGAATGATAGGATCTGGAGATACAAAATTTTGATTGACAACAGGCTCTTGATTATTCAAAGGTATATCAACCCCTTGACTATCTTGAGTTTATGCTACTACCTGTACAGATGTTACTACTGCCGGCTGAGCAGTTTGTTGAGTCATTATTATTTGGTGCATGCTTTGCATCATGGTAAGCATGTCCTTTAGTGATTGCTCAACGACAGAGAGACGTTGTTCTGTATTAGCAGATGATGTCTCTGGTTCATCTCCAATAGCATAGGATTCAACCTCTCTTGAAGATACAGAGGGATTGGTATAGAGGTATGAATCGACACTATTAGTTTCGGACTCAAAATATTGAGTACCCCCAGCTTCTGAATCAGAAGTCTGCAACTGTCTTTGTCTTCTTGATCAAGTATTCTGATATACTCCTTCAAAGGAATCAAGAAGTTTGTTGAACTATTGTTGACCAGGAGTCTGGGACGAGTTGCGTCTTGGATGTCGTCCTCTGTTGGTATGAGATGCCATGTTAACTGATGCATATGACAACTTATGTTCTTGGTCATCAACTTGCTGTTGAGGTGCATTAAAGTTTAACCGATCAAAAACTGACCGTTTAGAAGCCAAACAACAACATTTGATTACAATCTGATGACACTCACAATGATGCTTCTCTTAGGGAAGTGTCATAGGAGATTGTCTATTTTTACGCTTTTGTTCTAGCAACTCGCGTAAATCAGAAGGAGTAGAGGGAGTAGTCTTCTTTATTACATTTGGAGTAGAAAAACGTTTAGTCCCTTGTGTATAAAGAAGATTACTGGCTGCATTAGCAGAACCACACTGTATATTTTTATGCGCTTGGAGTTGCGTGCGTAAATCCTGAGATTTTTTAGCACAAAGGACTCCATCAGCATTACGCATAATTTGAAGGTTTGGTACCTTACGTAAAGCAGTGTAAGAAGGTTGTTGGTTGAAAACAGAAGTTTTATCAACTATGTTTTTATGCTGCATGCGTGCAGGTAAATTCACTTTAGATGCACATGCATCATTGTAAATTTTATCTACACTGTCACAGACAGGAGATTTACCTTTACGTGTGGAGCGTAAAACATGAGTATCTGCCACGTCATAGACGAAAGATTTTCCTTTACGCGTGGAGCATAAATTTTGTGTCTATCACGTCACAGACGGGAGACATATTTTTACGCGCAGAGCCTAAAGCTTTGGAGTCTACCACGTCACAGACGGGAGACATATTTTTACGCGCGGGGCGTAAAACTTGATTTTTACGCTCAGAGCGTAAAACTTGGTTTTTACGCTCAGAGCGTAAAACTTGGTTTTTACGCTCAGAGCGTAAAACTTGATTTTTACGCTCAGAGCGTAAAACTTGGTTTTTACGCTCAGAGCGTAAAACTTGATTTTTACGCTCAGAGCGTAAAACTTGATTTTTACGCTCAGAGCGTAAAATTGGAGAGTATGCCACGTTACAAATGGGAGACTGATTTTTACGCCCATGGCGTATCACCAAAGTAAAGACTGCCTCATCACAGACGGGAGCCTCCACAACAGGAGTAGGAAGAATTTCTTTGCCTTCAGAGACAGTAGGGAGATCCGAGGATGCTTTGGACTTGGGAATCCAAACTTTTTACGCCTTACGTGATTTTTGAACATTGGAGCAGCGAGTACTACCCCCAGTTCAGAGCATTTTTTCGTAGGCAGTCTGGTCGAAGTGCACTTCCAGAGTCTTCTTTGTCGATCCGACCGACACATCATCATATTGAGCAAGTGTCTTCTCGTCAGAGGAGAAGGTCGTCCACAGCAGAGTCACCATTTTGTTTTACTTAAAAAAATGCCAAAAAATTGGCTTTTGAAAGAAAACTAGAAAAAGTATAAAAAGTACAAATTATTCTGGAAAGTATTGCTATGGAAGTCAGATCTGAGAGCGATCACTTTGTTCCTTGGACCATACGATGATGAAGAAGAAAACTGCTTGAAGAAGACGAACAATCGAAAGAACTAAGTCACCGAAAAGGTATCGAGCAATGGCACTGATGGCACAGTCGAATGCTTTCTTGCTTTGCTTCACCCTGTTCTTGAGAAAACGTTGAAGAAATGCTTCTAGGAATATCACTCTGGAAGTATGAGTTTTCTCAGAATCTCCTCTCCTGTCTCTCTGTTGATCTCCTCCCCCTGTCTATATGAAAAAATAAGTCTATTTATAGACTTAACCCTTTGTGCGTAAAAAGCAACAAAATCGGGTCTTTACGCTAGCAACTGTCACCCACGATGCAACTCATCCTCTACGCACGTTGACACGTGTCCCACGTAGAGTTTGATCTCTACGCATGGTGACACGTGTCTCACTACTTCAACAAAAAGGGGAGAGCACGTACACACGTTCCTCGAGAAGTATGGCATGAAAGCCACGTAGGCAAAACACGTTCTTAAATGGTCAGGAAAGATCGGGCATAAAAATGACCCAAAACACACTCCCAGCGTAAAGTGGCAAACTGGGCGTAAAACAGTCCAAAATAAACTTCCCAGCGTAAAGTGGCTAAAATAGCCTTGCGCGTAAAAAATAGCCCAAATAGACTTTACGCCCACAATAGCCTTGAGCGTAAAAGCTCGAATAACTATCGTGCGTAAAAAGAAGTAATTTTATTGAGCGTAAAGTAGCCCCATCTGCACACTATACGACGAGTATCGGGTTTGGTGTAAATCCAATCTTTTTGACTTCTGTGCTGCATGCTGTCAGAAAAATTATTTTGTCAGACCAAATCTTCGACATTAAATGCGGCCTGACAGTCTGTCCCTAGCGTAAAGTTCAATGAATAGCTCCAGCGTCAAGTTCAATAAAATAGCTCCAGCGTCAAGTAGCAAGCGTAAAGAGTAGCTTGCGTAGAGAGTAGTTCGCGTAAAATTCTCAACTTCTTTGACTAAGTCCATTAAGAACTTTTTACGCTCCTACAGGTATGGGTCGTGACACTTAAGTACCGCTTCGCTTTAGCCGTAGCTGTTGTGACAGACAGACCCTTTGTAGGCTTGTACCCAAAACAAATCTCTTCCTTAATAACCGTAGATTTAAGAAGAATTAGTGGAATATGAAATAAATTATATTCTATGGTCTTAAAAAAAATCTTAGAACAATGTAGCATACAACATAAGATGTATCAATTATATTTATCCATATATGCTACAAAATTATTGGGTAACAATAAAATATAAAATATTTATAAAGTAAAATGTAAGACCTAGATACGTTGATATATTCTGGAACCTAGGGGACTGGGTTCAGTACCTTGGATCCAGAACTAGACGATAGTTGCAAGTAGACCTTAATAAATCTTAAGTCTATAAAGTATTGATCACTTCGGTTTAGTTGTAGGGGTCGGTTCCCAGCTAGCGGTAGTCCGAAGACTAGTACACCGTGTCGCTTCAGGCTATTTACACCTGTATAACAGAAGGACCCTTTCGGCTTGTTCCCAAAATGATCTCTACTCTTAAGAACTTAGATTCAAAGGAATATATGCAGTATCATCGAACATCGTCCAAATCCAGAATCCCTAAAAGTAAATACCCAATGAATGGTTTATCAAGATCAAGATATTAAAAAAATATTTTAATAAGAGTCATGTATCTAAAATGTCAACCAAAAATCCAAGAAAAATATACATCATTAAAAGAGGCTTTGAGGGATAAGCTAATAAAGAGAAGTACATGAATTTGTCCAAAGTAATCAATGGCTAAAGTATGAGATAAGCACAAGTTTGAAACTACTTTTTAAGATAATATAGAACTTGAACTTAGCTTATAAATCCCCAAAAATATATTTATAAAAAAATATAAGAAACATATGAGCAATATATAAATGAAAATGAATTATGTATCCTTAATAAGCATAAAAAAATCACAAGATCAAAAACATGCATAAATAAACTTTATCAGACAAAGATGTAATTGATTCATAAGAAATTAACCAAAATAAAATATGAGAATCAATAGTGAATATATTATACAAGCACAAGGTTAACATAAAAGCATATGTATATACTTTTCAAGTAAATAGAAGACTTGTGCTAAACATACATACTTACAAATTACCGATCAAAGTAAATATGACATGTTAAAGACAAATCGGTAGAAGTGACCATTAAAGAAAATATTAAAGATAAAGAGTCAAAAACATATTCACCAAAAAAAAGCTCCTATGTATGCTTCAAGAATAAAGATTAAAAGTAAAGAGCATACATAGACAAATGTGTCACACTAGTAGAAAATAACATACTATATAGTGCGAACTAATTATTTAAGCTAAACAACTAGTCAAGCTAGGATTATGTCTCACATTGATTCAAACAATAAACAATTTAAAAGATATCAATGAAAGCTAATAGCAAGACATCAGTAAGAACGTGCTAGATATTAAAAACTATTTAGAAAGCACGTTACCGAAGTGGTTCTAGTGACCACACTTCTGTTGGTACAATTGCGTGGAAGATGACCTTTGTAGCTTTGCAATCACCAACATGTTCCATGGTTCTAAGGTTCAGCATAAGTACCTCAACCTGAAATATTAGGTGAAGACTTTGATATCCAATACTTGGATCAATATTTGTTAGCTTTGGGAACCCATTTGCATAAGTTCATATCAACAAGTTTTCCAATCTGAAAATGATTAGAAACATGTCCATTCATACCACAATAATGACAGAAATTATTAATATTAGTACTATGTGCAGCAGTATAAGAACGTGTAGTAGTGTGATATGATGTGCGTGGATACTTGTAATAGAAAGCATGGTTATGTGAAACTTTAGCTTTGCTTGCTTCCTTTGTAAAAGATCTGACATGTGTGACTTTGTGATGTGCTACATGTCTTATGTGAGACTGATTCGTAGGTTGTATTACATGTTTTCCCAGTCTAATCTCTAACTTTTTAGAGGTAGCACAGATCTCATCATATTTAGCATTAAGAGCATCAATTCTACATGAAGCAATAGAATACTTCTTCTTTTCTGATTCTAGTTCCTCCTGAAGTTTAGCATTTTCTTAAGTGTTTTTCTCAATGCAATCAAGTGCCTCATGCAATCTAAACTTCAGTATGGAAATCCTTGTAGAATTATCAGAAGGAGAACTATTTCTAGCATCATTCAATAAGCAAGTAAGCTTTTCATTCTCCCACTTATAGGATAGAATATCCTTTCTAGCTTGCTTATACTTATCTAATACTTTCTTGTGTTCTTCTAACAGATCATTGAAGGCATCAGATAACTCATCATGAGAAAATTTATAACTCCCAAAATCATATTTGGTAAATTTTAGGGTTTTTCTAATTTTTCTTCAATTTAAATATTGTTTCTTACAAAAACCTAATTTCGATTAAAATGAATTTTGGGTTTTCCTCAATTTGAAAAGTATTTTTAATACCAAATTGTGTATTTCAGATAAATTACAATATTGTTAATGTTAATAATATTGATTAAGTTGTAATTAATTAGTAATTGTTAATTATGCTAAATGATTAACTATTATTTTTGGATTTTATTAATATACAATTTTATTGAGAAAACAGTAACTATTTTCATTAACAGTTAGTAAATTGTAATCTGTTGGATAATTTGTTTAAAACTGTGGAGGGAAATGTTTTGGTTTTGGTATTTGGAAATCTGTTTTCAATTTCGAATGTTGAAATCTGTTGGAATTATTGGAGGGAATAATTGGTTTTGAAAAGCTGTTTTGAAAATTTGTTTGAATTTGAATTTGAATTTGAAATTCTGTTACTAAGTTACTCCAGTTAGCCCCCAGATCTGAACATTATTACCTACACTGCCACTGTCCAAATAACCCCAGATCTGTAGTTATTTACAGTTATGCCACTCCTGCACCCGTACACACTATTATTTTATTATATATAATACACGTTTCCCAATAAAGTCTGACAATTGTCAGTACACAAATTCCTAAAAACTCTACACGTCACTCTCTCTGTTCTTTCTCTCTCTCTCTCTCCCTCTGCTCGGGCTGAGCTCAGCCGCGCGCCACCGCGCCCTGGCCGGAGCGCCACCGAGTTTGCCGTCGCCTCGACTGTTGCGCTGCTCCTCGAGCAGTGAGCCACTTTGAAGTTCGAGCCACCACCATAGTCTTCGCCTCGATCCTCACGCCACCGCCATCAGTGGAGCGTCGCCTCGAGGACTACGCCACCGCCATACAGCACTGCCTCGACTGCAGTGTTGTCAGCTCGAAGAGACAGCCACCGCCTCTGCCTTCTTGGAGACCGTACTACCGTCATCGAGAAGCGCGCCGACCTTTCGAGACTCGAGTGGTCATCTCGAGTCCCGTGTGACCGAGGGGCCATCCCGAGGAGTCTCACCACCGCCGACTGCCTCCTCGTAGTCTCCGCCACCGCCGCTTCGAGAGCCGAGCCACCACTGAAGCCGTCGTCTCCAGAGCTTCGCCGTCGAAGCCGTATCTCACCGTCGCGCCGTGGATCGACATCCTCTTCAAGCCGGTGAGCCCTCTCGATCTTTCTCGACCCTTCTTCTTCTCTTCTGGTACTAGAAATTAGGGGTTAGGGTTCCTGAACCTAGATCTAGGGTTCTTGGCTAGAGATTGGGGAAGACGACCTAGAAGCTAAGGTTTTCGATTTTAGGGTTTATAGCGGCTGGCCATGGAGGAAACTATTAGGGTTAGGGTTTGCTCTTGGCTGTCTGGAGGAAGGAGATGACCTAGGAATCTAGGGTTTTCGAACTGGGAATGAAGAAGAGTTTGGAAGGAGGAAGCAGCTATGGAGATCTAGGGTTCTGACCTAAAAATTGGGGGCTAGGGTTTCGGCCATGGAGAAATATCAGGATTAGGGAATGGACTGTGAAGGAGAAGCTTTAGGGTTAGGGTTTGGGAAGCTCGAAGAACGGAGGAGAAAGGCAAAGTGGAGCGGGGTAGTTTTCTCGCTGGAGAAGACGAACACTGGAGGAAGATGATGGAGAGCTCTCTCGAGAGTTCGGTTCTGGAAAATTCGAGTGGACGAACTGAGTTGAGGAGAGAGAAAGAAAATAGGATTATAAGTTTAGTTGTTGGGCCGGGTGGGTTTCAGACTATTGGGTTTAGAAGCAGTGGGCTGGAGTTTAGAAATAAGTTGATTAAATATAAACGTTGTAGGCAGTGGGCTGGGCCAACAGAAGTTGGGCTGATGTGTGGGCTGGTAATTGAATTTAAGGAAATAAGGTTTAAATGTTTGAATTTTAACAGTGTATATGTAGTTGGGCTGTGGGTCGGGTCTAGTTGAAGAGGAGCAGGCTGGGTTAGATGTGTGGGTTTTGGGCCAGTCCTGCTGGGCTGGTCCTGTTGTTTTAATAGTTCTGTTAATTTTAGAAGTATGGGCTGGACTGTGGGCTTAAGACTGGGCTGAACATGTTTATACTTAGATAGCAATTATTTTAAAAAGGTTATTCTACATAATTTTAGTTAATATTATTATATCAAAGTTTTGCCATATATATATATATATATATATATATATATATATATATATATATATATATATATATATATATATATATATATATATATTAAAATATATATATATATATATATATATATATATATATATATATATATATATATATATTGTTATAAAATTCTTTTATAGATATTTTGGTTAAAATATTGTTAGCATAATTTTTACAAGAAATTGTTAAGTTTTATTTTGCTATCATTTTTATTATTATATATTATATTTCCAAAAATGATTAATTGCTACCTTGTTTATTAGCATAATATAAATATCATATAATATATATTTCATTAGTGTTTATGGAAATTAAAACTATAATATTTTCTAAATATTATTATCTATGTTAGTTACCTAGTTAGTTAATGTCACTATTTCAAATCCTAATAATTGTACAAATATAACAGGTGATTCATTACAACCATGCAGTACTACTCTCGTGCAACCAAACCAAGGCAAGTACACTGACTCGACTTGTACCTTGTTTTCTGTCTTACCTTCATGTGCCATGTTCTCATATCGGACACGAGATACACACGATTGTCTTGTACCCTTGTTCATTGCTTGTGAGTCATTGTTATTGCGGGGATTGGGGGAATATTAGCTTTTGTGTGACCACACCCAACATAGGTAATTGTGGATAGCCTAATCGTACACGTCGCGTACGATGAAGCCGTACCTTGTAGAATTGACTAATTGACTCATTGCCTCGTTGATTGATTGCTCATAAGCCGGTCACACATTAGTTTTAATATTTCAAAATTGTCACAATTGCATATTGATTGTCGTGATTCATTGCCTTGTACATTGATAGCCGTGTTCATTGTCTAGCATATTAATTGTCATCCATTGCCTGCAGTTTTATATTTTATTTCTGGTACCGCAGTTTCACTTTTATTTCATGTTCTAGTATTCTGGTATTCTGGTTCCACCTTGTACTCTGGATTACAGATTACATTGTATATTGTCTGGTCAGGGTTGTACTTTGCTCTTTTTCTGACAGGATCGTTGCAGGTGAGTGGGAGATTACGTAGAGCTGGTGATTGCTTGGATATTACAGCTTTTATTTTAGTTTATTTTTCTGGAGATTGTATCTTAAATATTCATTATTGGATATTATTTCATTTGACCGGATTTGTCTCCGGCTGAGTTTGTATTTAAAAGACTTGATGGATATTGGTGATTTCTGGGAATGTTATAAAAGCTGTGTTTTGTTTACATTACATTGTCACTTGGAGTTTTCCTTAGTATTGTGCAGCTTACTTCGTCGTGTCCATCGACGAAGGCTGGGCGTGTCCGACTCGTATCCGATTATTCGGGAGCGGGTCGTGACATGTTTTTAATGGTGGCCCATGTAGGTCTATCCTAATGACACTTAGGAAATAAAGTGTTATTGGAGGACCAGCGAAAGCTAAGGAAAACTCATCACAGCATAGGAACCGCGAGAAAATGGTTTATGGTTTATGATTAATGGTTTATGGTTATTGATGTTTAAAAAAATTTGAAAATTTGATTTACTTATAATTTTTAGGTAAGTTTATGATTTTTCTAGGACATAGTAATCAACAGTTCAATTTTCTGTTGCAGGACGGTTGCCCCGACGAATGCTGGGACCAGCGAGTAGCCTGCACCCGGTGCATCGGAGCAGCTTCCACCGCCTCCGCCTCAGTCGCTTCCTTCGACGATGATGTTCGATGGCACGCAGGTGATGGCCATGTTTCAGCAATTCGTGGTGGCCCAGAATCAGCAGGCCGTACTGTTCAGAGCGACCATCGTCGACGCACTCAGGACCAGAGAGCCATCTCCACCAGCACCGCCAGCACCGCCGGCACCAGCAGCGCCGAGGCCAGGGTCTGCCAAGGACTATCAGTTCCTCTGCCCGATGGATTTTTGGGGCAATGAAGGGATAGTCTACGCAGACGAGTGGCTGGAGAATGCTGAACGATCATTGAAGATGGCGAGGATCCCGGATGATTTGCAGGTCGAAGTTGCGAGCATGCGACTTTTCGACATCGCTAGGGCTTGGTACCGGGAGGAGCCTCAGCTAGCAGAGCCCGAAGTTTCCTGGAAGGATTTCAAACTGTTGTTCCAGGAGAAGTTCTTCCCGGATGTGGAGCGGGATGAGCTTAGGATACAATTTGAGGCATTGCACCTGGGAAATATGACAGTGGCCCAGTATACATCAGAGTTCACCCGACTCAGCAAGTTCGCAGAGAACCTAGTCAGCACGCAGAAGGAGAGGGCTTGGAAGTTTAAGAAGGGCCTCACCAGGGAGCTGCGTCATGCAGTAGCTATTAGTCAGGCCACTACCTATGCGAGCATGCTTAAAGTTGCTCAGGGAGTGGAGAAGGAGATGGATCCGAAGCTTAAGCGGGATCGAGATATTGGCGCCAGCAGTTCCCAGGGTCCACCGAAGCGGACCGACACTCAGCAGAGGCCACCTCAGCATCAGCACCATGTTCGAGCACCGACATCGCCAAGGCAGCAGAGGCAGATTCAGACTCCGATGTACTTCTCATTCGCATACTGCAAGAGACCGGGACACCGTGGCGAGGAATGCCGCAAGAAGTTAAGGCAATGCTTGGTTTGTGGATCTGCCACTCACCAAGTGAGAGATTGCCCTACAGCTTTCACTCATCAGGAGCCAGTACCAGAGCAGCAGCAGGAGGACCCGATCTTTGAGGATCAGTAGTAGCTGCAGGAGCGCAGTCGCATGGACCGTTATCTTTTTACTTGCTTGTAGTAGCTGTATTTCTTGTATTGCCTATTTTTAAGACTTGTCTCTGAGTTTCTTGCATTTACAGTCTTTCCTATTGTCTAGTAACTACTTGTTAGTCTTTATTATTTTTACTCCACAAATAAATCATTTAGTATTTTTTTGTTGTTTTCAATAAATTTTGTTTGATTTTATACACTGCAAAATTCTTGAAATTTTGAGGACAAAATTTTTGTAAGGGGGGTAGATTTTTAACTCCCAAAATTATATTTGGTAAATTTTAGGTTTTTTCTAATTTTTCTTGAATTTAAATACTGTTTCTTACAAAAACCTAATTTTGATTAAAATGAATTTCGGGTTTTCCTCAATTTGAAAAGTATTTTTAATACCAAATTGCGTATTTCATATGAATTGTAATATTGTTAATGTTAATAATATTGATTAAGTTGTGATTAATTAGTAACTGTTAATTATGCTAAATGATTAACTATTATTTTCGAATTTTATTAATATACAATTTTATTGAGAAAACAGTAACTATTTTTATTAACAGTTGGTAAATTGTAATCTGTTGGACAATTTGTTTAAAACTGTGGAGGGAAATGTTTTGGTTTTGGTATTTGGAAATCTGTTTCAATTTCGAATTTTGAAATCTGTTGGAATTATTGGAGGGAATAATTGGTTTTGAAAAGCTGTTTTGAAAATTTGTTTGAATTTGAATTTGAAATTCTGTTACTAAGTTACTCCAGTTAGCCCCCAGATCTGAACATTATTACCTACACTGCTACTGTCCAAATAACCCCAGATCTGCAGTTATTTACAATTATGCCACTCCTGCACCCGCACACACTATTATTTTATTATATATATAATACACGTTTCCTAATAAAGTCTGACAATTGTCAGTACACAAATTCCTAAAAACTCCACACGTCACTCTCTCTGTTCTCTCTCTCTCTCCCTCTGCTCGGGCTGAGCTCAGTCGAGTGCCACCGCGCCCTCGCCGGAGCGCCACCGAGTTCGCCGTCGCCTCGACTGCTGCGCTGCTCCTCGAGCAGTGAGCCACTTTAAAGTTCGAGCCACCGCCATAGTCTTCGCCTCGATCCTCACGCCACCGCCATCAGTGGAGCGCCGCCTCGAGGACTATGCCACCGCCATTCAGCACTGCCTCGACTGCAGTGATGTCAACTCGAAGAGACAGCCATCGTCTCTGCCTTCTTGGAGACCGTGCCACCGTCATCGAGAAGTGCACCGACCTTTCGAGACTCGAGTGGTCATCTCGAGTCCCGTGTGACCGAGGGGCCATCCCGAGGAGTCTCGCCACCACCGACTGCCTCCTCGTAGTCTCCGCCACCGCCGCTTCGAGGGCCGAGCCACCACCGAAGCCGTCGTCTCTAGAGCTTCGCCGTCGGAGCCGTATCTCACAGTCGTGCCGTGGATCGACATCCTCTTCAGGCCGGTGAGCCCTCTCGATCTTTCTCGACCCTTCTTCTTCTCTTCTGGTACTAGAAATTAGGGGTTAGGGTTCCTGAACCTAGATCTAGGGTTCTTGGTTGGAGATTGGGGAAGACAACCTAGAAGCTAGGGTTTTCGATTTTAGGGTTTGTAGCGGCTGGCCATGGAGAAAACTATTAGGGTTAGGGTTTGCTCTTGGCTGTCTGAAGGAAGGAGATGACCTAGGAATCTAGGGTTTTCGAACTGGGAATAAAGAAGAGTCTGGAAGGAGGAAGCAGCTATGGAGATCTAGGGTTCTGACCTAAAAATTGGGGGCTAAGGTTTCGGCCATGGAGAAATATCAGGATTAGGGACTGGACTATGAAGGAGAAGCTTTAGAGTTAGGGTTTGGGAAGCTCGAAGAACGGAGGAGGAAGGCGAAGTGGAGCGGGGTGGTTTTCTCGTCGGAGAAGACGAACACTGGAGGAAGACGATGGAGAGCTCTCTCGAGAGTTCGGTTCTGGAAAATTAGAGCGAACGAACTGAGTTGAGGAGGGAGAAAGAAAATGGGATTATAAGTTTAGTTGTTGGGCCGGGTGGGTTTCAGACTATTGGGTTTAGAAGCAGTGGGCTGGAGTTTAGAAATAAGTTGATTAAATATAAACGTTGTAGGCAGTGGGCTGGGCCAACAGAAGTTGGGCTGATGTGTGGGCTGGTAATTGAATTTAAGGAAATAAGGTTTAAATGTTTGAATTTTAACAGTGTATATGTAGTTGGGCTGTGGGTCGGGTCCAGTTGAAGAGGAGCAGGCTGGGTTAACTGTATGGGTTTTGGGCCAGTCCTGCTGGGCTGGTCCTGTTGTTTTAATAGTTCTGTTAATTTTAGAAGTATGGGCTGGACTGTGGGCTTAAGACTGGGCTAAACATGTTTATACTTAGATAGCAATTATTTTAAAAAGGTTATTCTAGATAATTTTAGTTAATATTTTTATATCAAAGTTTTGCCATATATATATATATATATATATATATATATATATATATATATATATATATATATATATATATATATTTTGCCATATATTTTTATATCAGTGGGCTGGAGTTTAGAAATAAGTTGATTAAATATAAACGTTGTAGGCAGTGGGCTGGGCCAACAGAAGTTGGGCTGATGTGTGGGCTGGTAATTGAATTTAAGGAAATAAGGTTTAAATGTTTGAATTTTAACAGTGTATTTTTATATCAAAGTTTTGCCATATATATATATATATATATATATATATATATATATATATATATATATATATATATATATATATATATATATATATATTGTTATAAAATTCTTTTATAGATATTTTGGTTAAAATATTGTTAGCATAATTTTTACAAAAAATTGTTAAGTTTTATTTTGCTATCATTTTTATTATTATATATTATGTTTCCAAAAATGATTAATTGCTACCTTGTTTATTAGCATAATATAAATATCATATAATATATATTTCATTAGTGTTTATGGAAATTAAAACTATAATATTTTCTAAATATTATTTTCTATGTTAGTTACCTAGTTAGTTAATGTCACTATTTCACAATTGCATATTGATTGTCGTGATTCATTGTCTTGTACATTGATAGCCGTGTTCATTGTCTAGCATATTGATTGTCATCCATTGTCTGCAGTTTTATATTTTATTTCTGGTACCGCAGTTTCATTTTTATTTCATGTTCTAGTATTCTGGTTTCACCTTGTACTCTGGATTACAGATTATATTGTATATTGTCTGGTCAGGGTTGTACTTTGCTCTTTTTCTGACAGGATCGTTGCAGGTGAGTGGGAGATTACGTAGAGCTGGTGATTGCTTGGATATTACAGCTTTTATTTTAGTTTATTTTTCTAGAGATTGTATCTTAAATATTCATTATTGGATATTATTTCATTTGACCGGATTTGTCTCCGGCTGAGTTTGTATTTAAAAGACTTGAGGAAAATATTGGTGATTTTTGGAAACGTTATAAAAGCTGTGTTTTGTTTACATTATATTGTGACTTGGAGTTTTCCTTAGTATTGTACAGCTTACTTCGTCGTGTCCATCGACGAAGGCTGGACGTGTCCGACTCGTATCCAATTATTCGGGAGCGGGTCGTGACAAAATTCACTCTCTTCATAAAAAGAATTATTTCGCACCTCGTTAGATAATGCCATTGAGTATAAATTTGCAGCTTGATGAGGTCTCTCTTCTTCTTCAGAATTTGTTGCTTCGCTTTCACACCATATGCTCGTGTTAGCGTACTTGTAAGACGATGATCTTCCTTCATTTGATCGTTCGTAGTGACTATCCTTTCTAGCAGTAGTACAATCTTCTTGGATGTGGCCTATCTTCTTGCAATTGTCACATACAAGCTCTTCTTCGTATAAGGGATTGTGTTATACCTTAAATCCTAATTCCATTATGTATATATTTGCATCATTATGAAGATTTTTCTTCTCTCTGGAGTTGCTAGCTTTGTTTTCATACCTGCACTCATAAGTAGCTTCAAGAACTTTTCAAATTTTATGAGATGTTGTACAAGTAGTAATAAGATTGAATACATTTGTGTCTACAGCACAATAAAATATATGCATACCTTTTGCATCAAGGCTAGCTAACTTCTTTTCTTCCTCCGTGTAACTATAATAAGGCTTGTTGATTATAGAGGATGTAAGAATAGAAGTGATAGTAGGCTTCTTGTAGCCATTTACAACAATTGACCATAAATCAAAATTTAGTGACTTCAGGTAGAAGCTCATCCGTGTTTTCCAATAACTATAGTTTGTTCCATCAAATAGTGGAAGTCTATTTGAGGATTGCTCTTCAGTTGTGAAGTACATACTTGCCATATGTGATATAGTGATCTATGTAACAGCAGTTATATAATAATAATATTACCTCGCTTTACCTGTATAACCCGCTCTGATACCAATTGTAGGAGAAATTGGTATCAGAAATAATACCTCTATAAGGAGCACCTGTAATAATCTCTCTATAAGGAGAACCTGCAATAATCTCTCTATAAGGAGCACCTGCTTTGATACCAATTGTAGGACTGATTGTAGGAACGAGTTGTAAAGTGCAATACTCTAGAGGGGGGTGAATAGAGTAGGCAGCGAAAATTAACTATTTAAAAATGTTAGTAACAAGATCACATAATATATATATCAAAGACATATAAATGACAAGTAGAGAGTAGAGAGCAAATACAAACACAAAGATGTATACTGGTTTCCCTCTTGTGAGGACTAGTCCAGTCGGAAGAACTCTAGCTTCCAGTTGAATCCACTATTGGAAAATACCACAAGTTTTCATCCGAAGGTCTTACAACTTCTACAACGCGAGCTTTGATCCGAAGTACTCGACCAACTTCAGTTGTAAAGTGTCTTTCTTCAATCAAGCCTCTTATTACAATCGCTCTAAAGCTTCTAGACCGTACCATACTGTCAAATTGACTAGAGGATTGTAACTGGCTTGGGATTTAAAAAGGAATAGCTCAAAACACTTTGGAAGAAGTAGTAGGCTTATAGAGAAGAGATATAAAAGTGAATTAGGGTGTTGAAATGATCGAAATCCTTCTATATTTATAGTTTTTCCAAAGGCAGAATTCTGACAGAATTCGGACATAACTCTATGAGAAAATCTCGGCAAGATCCGTAACTGCGGGAAGACCAAGTTCAAAATTCAACGGGCACTAACCGAACTCTGGCCGAACTCTGGCCGAACTCGGTCCGAGTTCTGCTAGGGTTCTGTTAGGGTTTTGCAAAATGGTTTTTGGGCTTTTTGAAAAGTCAAGCAGTTAGGAAGTAGTTTGGGCTTTTGTAAGTGGGCTTGTTTTCAAAATGAAAGTGTATTTTGAAAACGTTTCTTGGATAGCCTATTTGCCAGTAAGATGCAGTTTATATCGTATTCCTAGACTCAATAAATATAAAAAATACATTGATAAAATAGGAAAACTAAGAGCCCTTTGGTGACGCCTTTCTTCTAAAATTTGAGCAAACTTGAAGACGCCTTTTTTTCTTGACGGCAGTCGTCCAAAGATAAACAGATCTGAAAATATGAATACATTTCGGTGGCTTCGCCCCTGAACCCCCACGGGTGGCGTTGCCTCCTCGACCCCTGTCCGCTGACCGGGCAGCGGAACCCCCGATGCGAGGCCCCGAATAGGTCGTTGGGCGATTCAGAGAAATCTTCTTGTATGACGCCGTCTTTGGTCCATCAATAATTCTCCATTGCATATGTCCTAGTTTGACAAAACTTGATCATGCTTATTGCATGTCTACAAGTACATGTTAAACAAACAAACCAATATGATACAAGCATAGCAATATGATATAGAATATTTAGGACAATGCTAAGTTTAAGTAGCAACATGATAGTGATTACATGAATATTAGTGATGTCATTATGGTAAACTTAATTGATTAGCCATATTCAAAAACATGATATAATCATTGGGCTAACACTTTGTACTTCCCCTTCCCGACACGACATGTAAGAAACACGACAAGATAGGAAAGAAGCATAAAATATGGTATCCGTGTGACGAGCGTGTCGAGAATCAAATATTAAATGACTAATAATGAACTACAGTAATTAACAATATCGAAAACAAACAACGAATGTACTCGCCTGGGGTCCTTTGCTGGTAAAACCGATAATACTAACTACTCAATGTGCCACATAAAAGTCAAACTCGCGCAACAGTCTCCAGATGTTGAAACAGACATCACCAATACGTTTGATATAAAATAAATGTCTAAGAATGCCTACTCAAAATTCTAATTCTGGACATAGGGGCAAAATTATAATTTTGGGTCAAAACAATATCTGTCGTTGGACCTGCTTTGCACCGAAAAGCGTGCCAGTACCTACGATCTATAAAGTCATCAAACTATACATCTACAGGTCTGGTTTGACGTTACGAACCCAATCGTATGTCCAAAGTTGGATTCTAGTGGGCCTTGCACAAATTTGCATGTTGGATCGGGTCGCGGGCCCGCCAAAAGGGCGTTCCGATCGACCTTCTCAAAATCGGACCAAGCTTGGCATCCAGGACCAAAAAAATGACACGATCCTGTTGGCGTAAGTTTTGTCTCGAGATGACGAACGTGCACGAAGTAATGAACTAGTTTTCAAAGGGGCCGATATGAGGTAG
This sequence comes from Iris pallida, assembly GCA_029216955.1. Taxonomy (NCBI): domain Eukaryota; kingdom Viridiplantae; phylum Streptophyta; class Magnoliopsida; order Asparagales; family Iridaceae; genus Iris; species Iris pallida. The sequence goes on along the minus strand of JANAVB010010796.1, from coordinate 8,105,368 downwards.
TTTGACTGATACGTCTCAATTTCGTCGCGCACACACAAGAAAATTGAGTTTCGTCGAATCCCATATGTCGACAACATCCATATGCGTATTTCAATGCTCAGGGTTGCGACCACGTCGTCCGGTTTGTCGGGGCGCATGCCATATTGGGAATATTTCTAATATTTTCAACAGTTTGAAACCAGTTTTTTGTCAATATTGGGAGACCGATTTCTCGGCGTATAGTTGTCGAAATTGACTTCTGTAAAAAGGGTTTTGAAGCCCTATATGTTTTCTAGGACTGTCTTTAATTAGTTTCCTAGAAAACCTAATATCCTGATAGGAAACAGGCTACTAAGTAGGGTGGGTGGCTTGTTTCTTTATTGTTTTAACCATAATTTTTCATCAATTTTGGAGTCAATTTTACACCAGTTTTTAATAGTTTTGCCTGAATCTAATTACTGGGATTAGATGGTGTATAGGTTGACTACACATAGGAGTTGGTAATTTGAGATTCGATCGAGTATTAATTACGAAAAAAAGATCGAAGAAAGGGGGTACCTATTGTCGACCAAACAGAGCGCTGCTCTGTTCTTGTCGGATTTGAGCGGCGGTCCGGTCTGCTCAGGCGGCTGCAGTTGTCGTGGGTGGTCGCAGGAAGTCACACGAGGTCGGAGAGAAGACTCAGGAACTTCTCTAGAAGGCTTTGATTCATTTTGGTAGCAAAATTCTCTCGTTACCAACTGAACATATATATCGACCTAGTTTTCCCATTAATCCGATCAAATTTTCGTATTCGGGATATAGATTAGGTTTGAGATTTGGGATAGAGACTTATACAGAAGGATTTTAAATTGATGCAGATAAGAATTTGGGCTCGATCTAATCAATCCGGAGAATCCCTTTCTCTGTTCCGTTCAATATACAGGGGTTGGGTTTGAAAGTTTTGGAAAGATGGTGAATAGTAGGCCGCTGGCACGGTTCACCCATGCTATATATATTTTTGTTGTTGTTGCTTTTATTTTTGTTTAGAAGTTAGAACTTAAAAATCTAATAAATCCTAAGGTCTGAGAAGTAAATAGTCTAACCAAAATCTTTTTGTAAAATAAATACCCCTTCTTTATAACATGGTAAAAGCATTTTATTAGATAGTGTAGGAACGAAATTGTAAAGCATAATACTCTAGAGGGGGGTGAATAGAGTAGGCAGTAGAATATTGCTAATTAAAAAACTCGTTAGCAGTTAGATAACATATATAATTATAATCATAAAATAAATGACAGTAATAAAAGAGTGATCAGAAGGCAAATACAAACACCGAGATTTATACTGGTTTTCCTCTTGTGAGGACTACTCCAGTCGGAAGAACTCTAGCTTCCAATTGAATCCACTATTGGAAAATCCTGCAAGTTTTCATACGAAGTCCTTACAACTTCTACAGACGCGAGCTTTGATACGAAGAACTCGACCAACTTCAATTGTGAAGAGTCAATCTTCAATCAAGCCTCTAATTACAATCACTCTGAAACTTCTAGACCGCACCGTACTGGCAAATCAATTAGAGGATTGTAACTGGCTTGGGATTTGAAAATAGAAGCTTTTTAGAACTCTTTAGAAAGAATGTAAGATTTAGAAGAGAAGAGATTGAAAGTGAATTGGTGATTTGAAATTATTGAAATCCTTTTCTATTTATAGTTTTTCCAAAGGCAGAACTCTGACAGAATTCGAGCAGAATTCGAACAGAACTCTTTGTAACAAACCACAACTGAAAGGAGACCAAGTTCAAAATCAAATGTTCACATAACGTTTAACTTGGCCGAACTCTGGCCGAGTTCTGTCAGGATTTGGTCAGTTGATTTTGTGAAAAATAATTTTGGCTTTTTGAAAAAGTCCTTCAGAAGCTTTTTGTAAAAATAGATGATCTTCAAAAACATAGGTCATTTTGAAAAGATAGGTCAATTTTAAAAAACATTTTCAGATAGCCTATTTTCCAGTATGACTTGGTATACAATGTATTCCTAGACTCAATAAAATAAAAAATTACATTGCTTTGAAGGAAATACATTCTGAATGGCAAACAGCTTCGGTCTTGAACGGAGTAGATATCCATCTTTGATCAGTGTCCAAAACGTCGTTAGTAAATATCTGAATTGACTCACATTTATATCGAGACAGAGTTTGATCAATTATTAAAATCAGGTTTGACCATGACCAATGGGCCAACAATCTCCTCCATTTTGATAATTGACAAACCTTGCCGATATAACATCTTGGTTTTGATCAATTCAAAAGTGTACCAAAAGTACCGAGAGATAAAATGAAAAAAAAATTGTTCATAACCTGTATTCCTGTATTCATAAAGATGTTAGATCTTATTTCTCCTCCGTTGTCACTTAGCAAAATACTTGCAAAGAGAAATCTCCTCCGCAATAAATGCATAAGTAACAATTAGTAAAGAAACACAAAATATAAAAACATTCATCACAGGCATGGTAAAAACATTTATAAAAAAATAAGATAAACGAAAATGATATAAACAACACATGCATGGTATTTGTCACAGGCAGTTTATATGAAGCATAAAGAAAGATAATGCTATAAAGCTGAAACAAATAAAATGCTAAGCTGAATAATAAACTAAAGTGAAACATATGCCAAACTGAGGCATAAAAACATGTATATGAAGAGTCACAAATCATATCCAAAAATAAAGTGTACTGATAATATCTTAGAATGTCGGAGCATTTCCAAGTAAACATAAGACAAAATAGACAGTCTCAAACAGTAACATCTCAGAAATCATCATCCTTATCCTCATCATCATCGGCTGCAGCGCCAGCATGTCCAGAAGGACCACCTCCAGAAGTGCCGGCTCTAAAAGTATGAGGAGTGGCACCAGAAGTACGATACCAATCGTATGTGTTCCCTGGCTGGAACAGAGAGTGGACCACCTCATCATTAATACGGTAGCCAGAAACAGAAGGGTCTCGAGGTAGAGAGCTAGCAGAGTGACCCATCTGTGCAAATCGCAGATCGACGAAGGAGTTGACAATAGCCTAGAATCGAGTCACATCATGAAACTCATGTTCCCTGGAAGTGTCAACATAAAATGACTGCAGATCTGATAGATACTAGTGAATACCCTCAAATGTCATAGGGTAAGACTGAGGAGGACTAGGTGCTGTGGGAGTAGGTACAGGAGGAACAGGTGCAGTAGGTGGAGGAACAGTGTCAATGTTACGACAAGAGAGTTTGAGGAACTTAGGCTCAGGGTCCAGAGCACAAGTGGATAAGTCAATATCGAATCTCTAAAAGATGCGTGGGATGATCATCACATAAGAGAGGTTGTGATCTCTACCGCGACATCTACCCATCATCTGAATGATAGTCATAGGGGCAGAAAAAGGAATCCCCTTAAGAATGTGATATAAAGCAGAAAGCTCAAGTACAGTGACATCATCTTTTGAAGTAGATTTTGGAAGTAGAGTTGAATAGATGATGCGATGTAATTCATAGTTAAACAAGTTCAAGTTATTGGCTTTGAACTTTTCAGGACGAGCACGTGCGGGCACACAAAGCTCATTCTTGAAACTAACGAGAGTCGTACCATCGGGGAAATCGAAGTCAGTGATGTCATCGAGCGGTGCACCTTCGTTTGAAAGACCATGGATTTCTGCTAGCGATTCATTATTGAACTCGATATCTATCCCGCCGACACAAGTTCTCGCGATAAAAGTGTCTAACACAAAATTACAGTAAAATAATCTAATGGCATTAGTAGCTATAGGGAATTACAAAGTAACAAAGTGATTTAACCCTAATGCCTCAAAGTAAGGACGATGGTCCGGAAAGACAGTCCATTTGATCGAAGATTCGGTACAAATAGTACGCATAATGAAATTGACATACCAAAGTAGGGCTTGGTCGGGAGTTTTGAAATAAAACTCGTCTGATGCACCGTCATCCGATTGGACCGGAGAAAAAAGAGAATCCGTATGCGGATCAGAAGACGATGCCTCTTCACTGGCATTGGTCTTCTTCCTCTTAAAAGGATTGAATCCCTTAGGCATTCTATCCCAAAAACTAGAAACCCTAATAATTTGAAAGTAGAAGAGAGAAGGAATTATACCTTCTGAGAATCAGGAATGCTGTAGAGAACGAGATTCTCCGCACGAATCCAAATTTTGGACGAAGATCTCTACGTGGATTGGAAGAAGGAAGGTGGAGAAGAGCTAGGGTTTTCGGGGCACGGCTGCTGCTGTTTTGATGAGATTTGTAAGAATGAAGAAGAGGGGGCCTCGGGTTCTGACTGGTACATATATATATCCAGCCGAACTCTGGCCGAATTCGGACCGAACTCAGGCCGAATTTGCCAAGGGTTGCCTGGCTATATAAAAAAATTGTGGGGCCACATCTTTTTCATCAATTCGTTTCAAATGTTTAATTCAGAGTTTAGTAAATTTAAATTTCAAATAATACTACTAATATTATTTTATAAATTAATATTCTTTACTCAGCATTTGTCTCAGATTAGTTGTAGGAGTACTGTCCCAACTAATGGAGGTTCGCTGGAGAACTCTTAAATACCGCTTCACTTCGACCGTAGTCGTGGTGATAAACAGACTCTTTTTAGGCTTGTTTCGAAAACAGTTAATGAGTATTGAATAAATTAATTAATAAAACAAAATTAATTAATATTATTGACATCTAAAATTCCTAATTTTCGACGTAAATAATTGAAACGATCTTCCGCTAGAGATTTTGTGAGTATGTCAGCTAATTGATTCTGTGTGTCTATGTATACAAGGTCTATTTCTCCATTTTGTTGATGATCTCTAAGAAAGTGATGTCGAATTTCGATATGTTTAGTACGAGAGTGACATACTGGATTCTTAATCAAATTAATAGTACTAGTGTTGTCACAGAAAATGGGTATGTGTGAAAAATACAATCCATAGTCTTCTAAAGTTTGCTTTATCCATAAAATTTGTGTACAACAACGTCCTGCGGCGATATACTCAGCCTCGGTTGTTGATAATACGACAGAATTTTGCTTTTTGCTAAACCAAGAGACTAGAGCTTTTCCTAGGAAATGACATGTACCGCTAGTGCTTTTTCTATCTACTTTGCATCCGGCAAAATCCGCATCAGAATAACCGGTTAGGTCAAATGACGTGGTTTTGGGATACTATAAGCCGACAGAAGAAGTGCCTTTAAGGTATCAGAAGATACGCTTAACTGCGTACAGATATAATTCCTTAGGATTAGCTTAAAAACGTGCACACAAGCAAATACTGAACATAATATCTGGTCGACTAGCAGTTAAATACAGTCGATCATACCTCGATACTTACGTATGTCGACGGGTTTGCCTTGTTCATCAGTATCAAGCTTGGTTGAAGTCGTCATTGGAGTGCTAAGTGGCTTGACTGCTTCTAGGTCAAACTTCTTTAATAGATCTTTTGTGTACTTTGCTTGATTTATGAACGTCCTATTGTTGGTTTTTTTGATTTGCAGTCCGAGAAAGAATTTCAGCTCTTCCATCATGCTCATCTCAAACTCATTCTGCATACACTTTGAAAATTCTTGATAAAAAGATTTATCAGTACATCCAAAAATAATATCATCTACATAGACTTGAATTAAAAGAATGTTGTTATTCAAAGATTTTATAAACAATGTAGTGTCAACCTTTCCCTTTAAAAAATCGTTATCAAGTAGGAAAAAGCTTAGACGATCGTACCAAGCACGAGTGGCTTGTTTCAAACCGTATAAGGCTTTCTTTAACTTGAAAACATATTCAGGATATTTGAAATCAGTAAAACCGGGAGGTTGAGCTACATAAACTTCTTCTTTTATAAAACTATTCAAAAATACGCTTTTGACATCCATTTGAAATAACTTAAAATTATGAAAACATGTAAATGCACATAACATGCGAATGGATTCTAATCTCGCAACTGGGGCATAAGTCTCATCGTAGTCGATACCTTCTTCTTGATTGTATCCTTGAGCTACGAGTCGAGCCTTATTACGAGTCACTAAACCATTCTCGTTCAGTTTGTTTCGGAATACCCATCGGGTGCCAATGATCGGATGATCAATGGGCTTGGGAACAAGTTCCCAAACTTGATTCCGTTCGAATTGGTTTAATTCCTCTTGCATAGCATCTAACCAAAAATTATCACTACATGCTTCTTCAATATTTTTAGGTTCAAACTGCGAAACAAAAGCAACACAAGAAGCTATATCTTTATTAGAGGAACGAGTACTTACACCCTTGGTAATCTCACCAATTACCAAGTCCTTTGGATGATCTGCCAAGAATCTCATCGCTTTAGGTGTAGCCTCAGGATTGCTAGTTCCTGCTTCTTTGCTTGAAGACTCAGCTGGTGCTTGGTGTGAAGGTTCTGCATCTTTGTGTGAAGGTTTTGCAGTAGCTGTACTTGGTGTGATTACGTCTTCATTGTCGTCATCGTCTAAGTGTTGATTTAGCTCATCAAACTTGACATTGATTGATTCTTCGATGATCATGGTTCTTTTATTGAAGACTCTGTACCCTTTGCTCTTTGCTGCATAACCTAAAAATATACCTTCATCGGCCTTTTTATCAAATTTACTCAGATTGTCTTTAGTATTAAGAATAAAGCATTTACAACCAAAAATCTTGAAATATGAAACATTGGGTGTTCTATCAAACCATAGTTCATAGGGAGTCTTCTTCGATATAGGTCGAATTAGAACCCTATTAAGAATATAGCACGCTATATTGACAGCTTCAGCCCAAAAGTATCTAGGTAGACTACACTGGTTTAACATTACTCTAGCCATTTCAGATAGAGTTCTATTCTTACGTTCCACAACTCCATTTTGTTGAGGAGTCCTAGGACAAGAAAATTTATGCAAATAACCGTGTGTGCCACAAAATTGCTTGAATTCTGCATTTTCAAATTCGTCGCCATGATCACTACGAATGCGAGTAATCATGAACCCATTTTCATTCTGTACTTTCTTGCAAAAGGTGACGAATTCTGATAATGCATCGTTCTTGTGTGCAAGAAAATAAATCCATGTATATCTAGAGAAATCATCTACAATGACAAATATATATAACTTACCACCTAGGCTAGCAATTCTACTTGGTCTAAATAAGTCCATATGCAACAGTTGTAGAGGTCTAGTGGTACTTACAGCGTTCTTGGATTTAAATATGGATTTGGTAGCTTTGTTCTTTTCACATTCACTATATACCATATCCTTTTTGAAAGATATGCCCGGTAAGTCGCGTACCAACTTCTTTATAAATAGTCTAGAAATTGTATCCATGTTTGCATGATCGAGTCTCATTTGCCATAGTTGACTCTCAATACTTTTGGCCATCAAATATCTACCTGCTTTGTTATCATCTTCCAACAAATAGAAAACATATATGTTGTCTTCCCTAATACCTTCAAGATAGTACTACCAGTTGAACTATCAACTATAGTACATTTGTCTTTGACGAAGTTAATACCATAACCATGATCAGCTATATGATTTATGCTGAGAAGATTATGTTTTAACTCGGTAACTAGACAGATATCTTTAATCACAGGATAGGGAGCCTTACCAATGTCACCGATACCGATTATGTACCCTTTTAAATTATTACCGAAGGAGACATATCCTTCTTTATTCTTCTTCGGCAGTGTTACGAATAATGAAGCATCACCGATCATGTGCCGTGAGCAACCACTGTCTAAGATCTATTTGCTCCTAGCATGTGAAGGGCGTCCCACCTACAAAACAATTTGCAGATGAAACTCTTGTTACCCATTTCTTGTAGGGTCCTGACTGGTTAGTTTTTGGTATCCATGCATAAACATTTAAATCTACTAACTTTCTGATTCTACATGCAGAAGATATATGACCAATGAGGCCACAATAATGACATTTGGCATGTTGAGTGTTGAAAGTTGTGTGACGTGCATGATTGGTAGGTTTTGATTTTCTAGTATAGAAAAATGCATGCCTATTAGTCTTTTTGGGCATAGTTTTAGTATGGTTTGGTCTGACAGTGTTGGGCGTGTTCCGATGATTCGGTAATTGACACGTGTTAGAATATGAAGCAGCAACTTCAGGCCATTTTCCTAAACTAATTTTCAACTTTTTGGAAGTGTCATATAATCTAGTATAGTCAGATGTAAGTGTTTCAATTCTGACTTGTGCACACTGGAGACTCTTTCTCTCCTTAGATAGGTCTTCCTTTAACTGGATGATAGTTTGGTCTTTTTCTTCGGATAGCTTAACAGTCTCGTGTAACAACAACTTAATAGATGAAAGCTCACCAGACTTATTTGAAGAGTCATTATTTTTAACATAATCTAGTTGGTCGGTAAGTCTTCCTATTTCACCATTGTACTCTTTGAGTACCTTCTTAGAGGTTTCATATTTACTATGCAGTTTCCTGTAATCATTTAACAGGTCACTGAAAGCCTCTCCTAGTTGGTCAAAGGTGAAATTATCATAAGGATCAAATAGAGGATTAGTGATTCCCTGATTGCAAGCCATCAAGCATACATTTGCAGCATCATCTGATTGTTCGTCTTCTGAGTCGCTGGCTTCACTTTCATGTCTTATGCTTGTGTTGGCATACTTCTTTGATGTAGATTTCTTCAGGTAGCCTTTGTAATATTTGCTGCTTTTCTTTGATGATGATGCTGTTGGACAATCTTTCTTCATGTGTCCTTTCTTTTTGCATCCGTAGCAAATAGGATCTTCCTTATTTTTGTTGTTCTTGCTGTCTTTTGTTCTCCTGTTAAATCTCATGAACTTCTTGAATTTTCTTACCAGAAGATCTTGATCTTCAGAGTCGGAGTTGCTGTCATCAGAGTCATCTTCGATAGTTCTTCTATATTGAGCCTTGAAAGCGATCGACTTCTCTGACTTCTCTTTTGGTGTAGCATCTTCAAAGTCTTGAAGTTCTAACTCGTGAGTGAGTAGCTTACCCATGAGTGTTTCTAGAGACATTTTTGAGAGTTCGTTCACTTCAATGATTGTTGTAGCCTTTGGAATCCAGTTCTTTGTGAGAGCTCGTAGAAGTTTGCGAATCTTCTTATGGTTACTATAATCCTTGCCTAGTGAAGACAAAGGATTTATAATATCCAAGAATCTTGTAAACATCTGATTGACTGATTCACTTGGCTTCATTTTGAACGCCTCATACTCCTGAGTAAGTCTGCTGATCTTTGACTCCTTGACTTGTGTTGTTCCTTCGTGGGTTACTTTGAGAAGCTTCCACACTTCGTTTGATGTTGTGCAAGTAGATACCCTGTTGAATTCAGTTCTGTCTAAAGCACAAAATAAAGCGTTAATAGCATGTGCATCAAGATTGGCCTTTTTCTTTTCATCCTCTGTATATTTGTCATGGGGTTTTTCAACTAAAACTCCATCAACATTAATACGAGGGGATTTTTATAGCCATCAATAACTACAGACCATAAGTTAAAATCAAGAGATTTCAGGAAGAAACTCATACGTGTTTTCCAATAAGTATAGTTTGTGTCGTCAAACAGTAGAGGTCTGTTTGTGGCTTGGCCTTCACTTGTGAATTTCACAGTTGCCATGTGTAATGCTGTGATCTATATAATAATTGAATATAACTGCAATTTTATCTTGCTTTTACCTGTATAACCCGCTCTGATACCAATTATAGGAACAAAATCGTAAAGCAGAATACTCTAGAGGGGGTGAATAGAGTAGGCAGCAGAATATTGCTAATTAAAAAACTCGTTAGCAGTTAGATCACATATATAATTATAATCACAAAATAAATGACAGTAATAAAAGAGTGATCAGAAGGCAAACGCAAACATCGAGATTTATACTGGTTTCCCTCTTGTGAGGACTAGCTCCAGTCGGAAGAACTCTAGCTTCCAGTTGAATCCACTATTGGAAAATCCTGCAAGTTTTTATACGAAGTCCTTGCAACTTCTATAGACGTGAGCTTTGATACGAAGAACTCGACCAACTTTAATTGTGAATAGTCAATCTTCAATCAAGCCTCTGATTACAATCGTTCTGAAACTTCTAGACCGCACCGTACTGGCAAATCGACTAGAGGATTGTAACTAGCTTGGGATTTAAAAATAGATGCTTTTTAGAACTCTTTGAAAGAAATGTAAGCTTTAGAAGAGAAGATATTGAAAGTGAATTGGTGATTTGAAATGATCAAAATCCTTCTCTATTTATAGTTTTCCCAAAGGCAGAACTCTGACAGAATTCGGGCAGAATTCGGATAGAACTCTTTGTAACAAACCGCAACTGAAGGGAGACCAAGTTCAAAATCAAACGTTCACATAAAGTTCAACTTGGCCGAACTCTAGCCGAGTTCTGTCAGGGTTTGGTCAGTTGATTTTATGAAAAATAATTTTGGCTTTTTGAAAAAGTCCTTCAGAAGCTTTTTGTAAAAATAGATGTTTTTCAAAAACATAGGTCATTTTGAAAAGATAGGTCAGTTTTGAAAAACGTTTTCGGATAGCCTATTTGCCAGTATGACTTGGTGTACAATGTATTGCTAGACTCAATAAAATAAAAAATTACATTACTTTGAAGGAAATACATTCTGAGTGGCAAACAGCTTCGGTCTTGAACGGAGTAGATATCCATCTTTGATCAGTGTCCAAAACGTCGTTAGTAAACATCTGAATTGACTCACATTTATATCGAGACAGAGTTTGATCAATTATTAAAATCAGGTTTGACCATGACCAATGGGCCAACATATAGGACTTCTAAATAATAATTCGAGAACAATTCTAAAACAAGAATATATTTATAAATAGACTTATATATATATATACTCCAAGAAGAAAGGAAAACTACTTTCTATTATTTATAACAATATATATAAAAATCATAATAGCTTTAACTAACTATGTTACAAATATATATAACCAAATAAATTATATATTTTTTTAAAATCAATTTATAAAGCTACATTTGAATTATACCTATTTTTGAAAATGGAAATATTACTTCTAAAAATAATAAAATACCTTAATTATATTTGATAATAAATAAATAATTGAAAATTTAGGGGGTTTACATTAGCTATGTGGGTTCATCTCTTCTATTAGCACACTTATTCAGTGGAATTAAAAACTTTCATTTATTAGTGTGAAGACCAAGCTGAGGCAAGTTCACCGAAGTCGTCCACCTAAACGAGGAGTTGCCTCGACCGTACGGGACTTCAAGCAAGCCGTTGCATGGCTAAGTCCAAACGCCGTTACCTTTCGATTTTGAACTGAGCGGTATACTCCAGTATAGCGGGTGTATGCCGGTCAAAGAGAAATATATATAATTTGAAATTTTTTAAAGTGCTCAGAAAATCAAAAAAGTACAAGATACAGTAAAATAAATACGTATTCGTATATAAATATCGATAATGTGAGACAAGTTTCACAGAGTTACATATCAGTAAAAATGCATTATGCACCAATTGTTATTTACACAAATTGTTATTTATATCTCTAAATTTTGGTTGCCTAAAATTTTTTTAGTACAAATAGTTTTGCTTGCATATATTTTGGAGCACCCAAAAGAGTGCATGCATGACAAGTATTACACTGCATGTTCGAGGGAATCAGTCGTCCACAAACTAATGATTGCAGGTCGCAACGTGTTGTGGCCCCAGAAAAACTAAAAGTAAGAAATGACAAAAATATAATTGATAATACATGTTAACTTTCAAACCTCATAAAATTATAATTTTTTTAAATTGATGTCTAGTTGTCCTACAAACTATCATAGAACCGAAGTTCTATGTCTAAATAACTTATAACCATATTTATGAAACATAAGACACCAAAATAATACAATTTTCTCATATGTCAAACCTTACTAAGTTGGAATTCTCCGTCTTCGAAATTAATGGAAATAATTAACTCGCATGGAAGTTAGATGCTAAGCTTTAACGCAACTCCTTAGAACTGTACTCATGATGGGTACTCCTCTAGAAGAAAAGTCAATTAGTCTTTGTGACAAAGCTAAAGCGACAATTTTTTTACGTCGAAATCTTCATGCAAATTTGAAGAATGAGTACCTCACTATAGAAGATTCAAAAATTCTGTAAAAATCCTTGAAGGATATATATGACCATTAGAAAGTAGTAATCCTCCTAGTAGCGAATAATGATTAGATTAATCTTCACTACCAGGATTTTAAGACAATATCTGAATTTAACTCAGCTATGTTCAATATTGCATCAAGACTTGAGTTGTGTGAAAAACCGGCTACTCATGAACAAATGATAGACAAAACCCTCTCAATATTTCATGCCACAATTGTATTGTTGTAATAACAATATATACAACTAAATTATTCTAAATTTTTCGAACTCATCTTTGTGTTGTTAGTCGATAAGAAAAATAACAATGTCCACATAACAAATTATAATTCCAGGCCTACTGGAACATATCATTCCATGAAGCACATGCCAGATATGGATATTCCAGAGGAAAAACAGAGGCATGGGATGTTTTAGCAACTCCAGCAAAGATGGTTACAGAGGAAAAGGTAAGTGTGATCACCCCAACAGTGATAGACAAAATGAGCAGTGGAAAAACAATAAAAAAAGCATCCCCAAACCAAGATCAAGGGAAGAAGCATCCCTTCAAATAATAGAATACCAAGAGATACATGTTTCAATTATTGGCATGAAGGTCATTGGTCCCGCACTTGCAGTGCACCCAAGGAAGAGATGGACAAAAAAACCTATAAGATTGAAACAAATGACATCCTCGACATGCAAGTGCTGACCTACTTGGCGAATAATTTAAGAAACAAAAGAACACCAACTTGGCATCCACAATTTTTTCAGGGGTGATGATCAGTAGCTTAGTTTCATTAATTTAGGGTTGAACTATTTTATTTTTTATAGCTTATGTTGGTATTATCCAAAGCTATAGTTTTGACATCTATATTTTATGAACAATAATTTTAGAATTTATTAATAAATGATCCCCAACATCGATTGGAAATTTAAATTCGACTTTTAAGTCTCCTCGAATTTTATTAAGTTCTTTTAGATTCTTTAACATGAGATATCTTTACCATAAATTTTGTAGACTGTCAGTTTGATAAGACAATATTTCTGCAGTAAGGGGGAGATAAAAAGGAAGATAAATATCTTGTTCAGAAAAAAAAACATCATAAATTATCATGGCATACTCCCACTTATCTCATCTAAAATAAATTAGAAGAATTATTCCTTGTAATCCATTGCAAATGAATTACTCGATGCCTCTAATAATGCTACATAAGTAAATAGGTCACAAACACCAATTATGTAACAACCACTTTTCTAAAATAAGGATAATTTTAAACTTTTGTAAAATTGATTATTAAATAATAGGATTTAATTCATGATAGTGATTTTTGGTGAATTTTAATTAATTTAATACTATTTAATTTGGTATATTGTGATTTTGTTGTTTTGCTAGTATAACCCTAGAATTGTTAAGCTTAGAGACTAACCATGACCTTGGAGACCTAACCATGTGATTAGAATGACTAATTACAACCTTTTAGCCTAAGGGTATTTTGGTCATTTTGTGACTTTTGAATTAATTAGGATTTTGATTAAGTGATAATATGTTAAGTGTTTTGTTAGAGATTAACCTAGAATTGCCCTAACCTAGATATTATCCATGAGCCTAGATATTAGATTAGAAGCTTCTATCATGACAAGGTTAGAAATATCTAGATATTAAGTTGAGATTAGATATTTGTTAAGGATAGATATTTTCACTTGGGCCTTTAGCTTGAGGCCTAGAATTAAACTAGCTAGAGGACTTTAAACCTCATGAAACTTAACCCTAACCCTAGAAATAACCCTAGGCTGCCATCAAAGGATCTCCACAGCTATATAACATCTCTTAGCACCCATTTACCTCTTTTACATAGCCTCTTAAGAACCCTAATAGTGTTCTTCCCCAAATCACCCCCAATTCTTCATTTCTCCTCCAAATTGACTCTAATCTTTTGCTGGACTCTAATCCTGGTGTAGAGACCGTGGGAGACTAGCTAACAAAGATTTGGAGGCTTGGAATCATTGCAAATTGGAGAATGACCCTCATTCATTAAGCTTTTCATTGAGATTCACCCTCAATAGGTAAAACCTATCAAACTCATTCAAATTCTTGATTTCTTTCCATAGTTGCATTCATTTAGGTGTCCCATAGCTGTAGACCAAGTTTGGTAGGAATTGGTGTCCATTTGATATGCGTATCGGACACGTATCGAAGTGTGTATGCAAGTGTTTGATAAAATGCCTCAATAAATTTTTTGTTCTTACTTTTCAATACTAATTTCATATTTGTGTAGCCTATTACGTAGGGATTTGATTTCATTTTGACTGAGTTTAATTTAGTGTCATTTTTATGTCCGAATTGGACACGTACTCACTGTCTGGACACTGTACAGGGGAGTACTATGCTTCCCTGCTGCTGGATACCTCGTACACGTTGCATACGCGACGTGGACCCACGAGACTTGTCACAGAGGTGGGGGCCATCACTGTCAGACCCCCCTCAAGTTTTGGGACACCTCGTGTCGTATCGGACACGTTATCTCACTCGCATGGATCACTCAACACTGTACACACGCGCACAATGGCTTTCTGATACACATTCGTATCTTGGACACGACGACACTTGGACTCAAATCAGGGTGTTAGACACCTAGACCTATGTAAGCCCCCTAAATTTTAGGGTTTATTTTAAATTTTCTAAATCAATTATTTTCAATAAATATTCTTATTTGATTATTATATTTTTATTTTATGCTCTTTTCCATGACTTTGATTTCTGGAGCGTTAGAGATGTCAATCTCTGGAAACTTTCTTTATGAGTTTTGTAGTAGACAAGATTATCTCTATTTTGATATATCATGTCCGACTTAAACTTGTTTTCTTGTGCTCTTTTTGCATTACGCAACTTTCGGGTCAATTTAGGCCAATTGATCATCTACCGTAAAACCTTATTTAACTTCCAATCTAATTTTGGGACTCAACATCGGTCCAATAAAATTGATCCAATATATGGTTTTGATCTATTTTGAGCCAACTATGCACGTGCCACTTGCGTGCCACCCAATTGATCTCCCGCGTGCTCCTATTTTATCCATGCTTATAAATAATTTAAATTTGTACTTATGGCCTAACCTTAGCCCAATCTTATCCAAACTTGACCCAACGCCCAACCCAATTTGGTGTGACCCCTGTCATGACTACACATACACCCCACTATTGTATTTGCCTTTTTCCCTACTCAAATATCCTCCTCTTTACATAAATATCTCATTTTCTCTCTCTATTATATATATATATATATATATATATATATATATATATATATATATATATATATATATATATATATATATACTCTCCTTCTCTCTTCATTTAAATCCCTCTCTCTCTCTCTCTCTCTCTCTCTCTCTCTTTACCCAACACACCCCCCTATGGCCGATCACCTCACCCCTCTCTCGCTACTATTTCTTATTCCCTCTCTCTATTAATCTCTCATTCTCTCCCTCTCTCTCTTTCTATATATAATATATATACACACACACAAATATCTCTCTCTCTTATCACTCACACACCCCCCAGCCGACATCTCTCTCTTAACTTTCTCTCTCTTTCTCTTTATAATATCATACACTCTCTCTTTCTCACCATCACCACCAATAACACCACACCACCACCATCATCTTTTTCTTTTTCTTCTCCTCCTCACAGCAGTGGCTGCCGCGCTACCACCGCCGGGCAGCCACCGTCGTCGTGCCCTGCTGCGTTGGTCGTGCCACCGTACGAGCAGCAGCCGTAGCAGCAGCTGTAGTAACAGCAACAGCATAGCAACAGTGGCTGTCGCACCACCGCGTGGCCATCCTGACATCCACCCATGCATCGTGCGTCGCCCCTCTACGCTGGCCTCCTGTAACTCTTCTTCCCAAAATTTTATGATATATTTTTTATTTCTTTATTTAATTTTTTCTATGATCATAGGAGTTGTGACTAAGCCCACAGGTGATTTATGACCATCTTGTGGTCACATGATCTCTAGATAGGGTTTATAAGCATGCTATAGCTATATTATATTTTCCTATGATTTTTAGACATTTTTAGATGTTTATTTATTAAAGATATATTTATTTTATTAACTTTCATGAATTACTATAAGGTCAGTTGGGACTATTTTGAGACAAGTTATTTTTATTTAGGTTCTAGGATGTTAGAAATATTTTCTAGAATATTTTAGAATTTTTCTGGAATTTTTATAATTTTTGGGAATTTTTATATAATTAAAACCTATAGAAATTATATTTTAAGGCTTTGGGAAATTACTTTGAGGTCACATGATGATATTTTGTGTTAAAAATATTTTATTTAGATTCTAGACACTTAGAAATATTTTCTAGAATTTTCTAGAATTTTTCTGGATTTTTCTGCAATTTATTTTGATTTATTTGGACTTAAAATGATTTTTAAATAATTTCCTGAATTAAATAATTAATTATCCAATAATTCACCCAGGGGGGCCCACCTGTCGGCGCCCAGGCTGAACCGCCTCTCTCTCTCCTATATATATATACTATTATATTCGAAACTCTAATAAAATTTCAGCCGCCTTTTTGAGAGAGAGTTCTAGTAGAGATCTCGACTTCCCGAAGCGATTTTCGCCAACTCCGACGTGCTTTTCGTGCATCATTTTTTTTGTTGGATTCGTATCAAGGTAAGATTTCTGTATATGTAATTTATTTTTATATATATTTTTCCTAAATTTCTAGAAAATTCGTAGAGTGTCGGTTGTCCGAAACTTGACATGTTTTGGTATTTTCGAGATTCCGGGAGAACCAGAAATCGAAGTCATGAACCGTTTAAAGTTTCGGAAAGCTAACACAGAGTTCTATGACATATATTTTTTTTAGAAATTAATTCTCTCATCTAGTATTTTAGTTATTCTGGTGAACTCAGAATTGATCGGTTAATCACCGTTTTGGTTACGATTAGCTATAACGGCGATATCTTTTGACCAAAGCGTAATTTTGTGGCATGGTTAATTCCAGCGCACTTGTGGCGCTGAAATCTACCGAGATGCACTTTCAAAATCTAGAGTTCACAGCATTTGACTAGATAGGCAACGGCACATCTCGATTTGCGTGCCATAGTTTTCAAAATTGGAAAACACGACTTTGATGGCCAAACTTGCATATTTAGATTATATTCAGATTATTATTAGGTTAAATTAGGTTTTAAGTGAATTATTCTAGAATTAATTATTATTATGTTAGTAACCCAACTAGCCACTATTCCATGAATTTAGAACTAGAACACTAGAATTGATTTATAGTTTTCGTGCACGGTTCATGGTGCGATATGTGTTATAGGTTGACAGCTCCTAGATCAGCATCCTCTCATCCTCGACTTGTGACTACGGTTTGTACAAGGACCACAGGCAAGATACCTTGTATTCCTCTAAAGTTTAGTTCCATGTTTATAGTTTTCATGTTATTATTGTATTATCATTAGATACTCTATTTGTTATACATTTTATATGATTTATTAGCTCTCTAGTTGACTTGATTTATCTAGTTTCTACATACCGTGTTCACCAGTTTATGGTCTTGCTTGACTTGACAGTGTAGTTATACTGGACTTGACTATGTTTTGACTGAGTCGTACCTTATCTCACCAGTACCTTGTTTGAGTCGTGTCATAGAACGAGTACGTGTAATTGAACTGCTAAATCCTTGTTATTGTTTCCTTGGCACCAAAGAGTCCACTCGGGACGAGGGTGTTTGCCTTGATCTGTTTATATCCGTGAGTCCACACTCGGGACGAGGATGTCGATTATTTGTACCAGAGAGTCCACACTAGGGACGAGGGTGTTGACTTGACTTGCACCAGAGAGTCCACTCGGGACGAGGGTGTTTACATCAGAGAGTCCATACTCGGGACGAGGGTGCCTTACCGTGAACTAACCAGAGAGTCCATACTCAGGACGAGGGTTAGTACTAACCAGAGAATCCACACTCGGGACGAGGGTTAGTAATTAGTTCAAACCTGCGAGTCCACTCGGAGCGAGGGTTTGGTATTCCATTGATATCGTGTTCGCTTGTTCATCCAGCAGTTCATTTACCTGTAGTTGTTCTCGTATTCCAGTTCATAGTCACCTGTTAGTAGCCACTTGTTGGTAGTCACTTGTTAGCATGGTCGTAGTCTTTTGCCATGATTAAGTATCGTTCCTTGTTATATCCTATTTATATATTATCATGCATGATTAAACTGCTATATAGATATGTTTATATGTATCTTGCTATGTCTTCTGAGGACCTGATGATCTCTTCAGGTTTAGCGATTGCATAGAGTTAGTGGCAGAGCGGGATGGTGGATGATTGTGATACATGTCTCAGGTATTTATTAGTGATAGTACATTGTTATCCTCTCGTGCTTTTCATTCCTTATCATAAGATATTCTGCTTATTGATTCAGTTTAGAGACTCTTGTTATACTCTTGGAGTCTTATCGGACATATATGATAGTGGGTTGCAGACCACGACCTATAGTGTTCATTCATGTTTCGTACACTTATTGTGGATTTGAGATATAGATTAAATTGCCATAATTTGGCAGTATACCCTAGCCTTGACAGCGTTTACGTATTCGAGTCGGGCTGGAGTCCACTTCATGCATAGCTGGCTTGTTCACGTGCTTGCATCCGAAAATTGGGTATGGGTCGTGATACCTCTGCCCCCGTTCTACCACGCGAGTAACAGCTGCAGCGTCGTGCGGCAGCACAACCGCGCGCGCGTGGCCGCGTGGCACACAGCCATCCGGCCAACCACCGCCGCCACCAGTCACCCACAGCCCGTGCACAAGGCTTTGCGACCCCTCTGGGCGGTCGTCGATCTCCTCGATGCGATACATAGGCGATTCATGCATTTCGTACGGGATTCCGTCGTGACGCGCGAAATGGCGAAGTCGAAAGTACTTTTTGGGACAGCGACTTCGTACACGTTTTTCGAAGAATTCGACCGTTGGATTGATGAATTCTTTGCTCCGTCACAATCTAGGTATATAGCTCTTCACTTTCCTCAAGTTTCATCCGTTAATTTTATCGTTTGATACGTCAAAATCGGCCGCCAAGTTTGTTTAAATTATACTATTTTTGGACAGTTTTGAGGAGCCGACTTCGTCGACTCGTAACTCCGCCGTCGCACCTCCGTTCAATGCACCGTCAGTTCCTGTGCACAGCACATATAACCATCTTCCTGGCCCTCAAGTTTCATTTTATTGTGAACACGTTTGAATGGTTGAATTTGACACCAAAGTTGGTCGTCCGAATTCGTAATTTCTAACTTGTAAAATTCTATTTTTGAACCCGAAATTCCGGATTTCAATTCTGATACCACCACTAGACTCGTGGCTTCATTTTGGCACGATTTCATATAAAGTTTGTTAGATTTGGAGAACATGGGCCCTGGCACGCATTTCGGTACAAAACGGGCCCCACGGCCCCACAATCCGAGTCAACGGGTCACTTTGAGATCGACTCATCGAAATCCAATTCTGGATATATCATTGAGTTCGTATCTTCATTCTGGACATGTTGACATATAATATGCTGAGTTTTGAGGATATTGGCTCCGGCATGCTTTTTCATGCAAATCGAAATTTCAATGTCCTGGTTAACAGGTCATTTTGAGATCGGCTCATCGGAATTCAATTCCGGATATACCGTTGAGTTCGTATCATCATTCTGGACTCGTTGACATATACTTTATTCGATTTAGTGGACTTTGGCTTCGACACGTATTTCAGTGCAAATCGATACCAATATCTAGGTCAACGGACCATTTTGTGATCGGGTCATCGGAATCCCATTTCTGATATAATGTTTGGTTCGTATCATCATTCTGGATTTGTGAACATATAATTTATTAGGTTTAGTGCACTTTTATTCTAGCATATTTTTCGGTGCAAAGTCCAACGACGGACATCATTTTGACCCGAAATTACTATTTTGCTCATGTGTCCAAATTGGACTTATGGGTAGGCTATCCTAGCTAATTTGACCATTCTGGACCCGTTGGTAATATTTGTTTTGTCATCCGATGACATCTGTAGATTTTTGCTTAGGTATCATCCTTAAATTATAATTAATTCTTATTATTAGTATATATGTGTATATAGTTGGATTTTGTAAAACGCTAGAATGATCTTTGAGTTTCTAAGGACTCTGAGTATAGGTTATAGGCTTAGTGTCATCCCAAATTGTTCTACTATGCTAGGGAATCACTTAGCTAAGTTTCCCAGTTAGAAGTCGTGGCACACAACTAGTGTTGGAGTTAGTAGTCTAGAGTATTGAACATAGAATAGGATATAAGATTATTATATCCTTTTTGACAGTGACAGGACACCAGGCTTCTTCCTCTGCATTATTATCATCTTGTCTTGTTCGAGGCGAGTACCCCTACAAACTCTATTTTACTGTATATGATAATGAATTGCATATGAACCATGTTAAAATACCGTTTCTTGAACTGCAAGTCATATGTTCACCATGCTTTATACTGCTCTAAGTACCTACCATGTTTTATACTGCTCTCAATACCTACCATGTTTTATACTGCTTTCAGTACCTACCATGATTTATACTGCTCTAAGTACCTACCATGTTTTATACTACTCTCAGTACCTACCATGCTTTACACTGCTCCCAGTATCTTTCACATATTTTAAACTGCTCTCGTATCTCTCACATGTTATAGCTTAGGTTATGGGGAAACTGATAGTTGAGTACATAATGATGCCCCTTCTCCCGTACGTATGTACCGAGCAAGGTTGACATTTTATATGTATACCTTGTCGTAGGCGCACCAGCTGTATTTTGTACGTATGGACATCTATCGCTTGCTTACTTATACGGAAGTATATTTTATATACTTGTGCCACAGTATATTTTACACCTATTAGCGATCACGTACCTGCTCCAGTTTTAAATATTACATATACATCTGTCGCCATGAAAAATATATCTTCTACATGATAGACTGTGATATGACATGATTCTTATTTATTACATCTATTTTTATTCCATGCTCAGTATGTTTAGTTTGTAGAACCAGTACTTGCTTCCGTCCTGACAGGATAACGTTGTAGGCATACTTTCGGAGGAAGATTTTGCTCTGTGATCTTTTCTATGGACCCACTACAGAGGATCAGGCTTTTACTCCTGAGGAAGTCCCCGCAGGGAACCTCGCTTGGTAGTCTCGCTTAGATTATTTTTGGCTTAGTTATTGAACTGTTTAGACTATATCTTGTAGTCACTAGACTTTGTCTCCAGTTTAATACTTTGGAAGTGTATTATTAATTTTGTACTTATTTTACTTTCGCTTATAAATGTTGTGTTGTGATGAACCTTTTAAATGTTATATTAGAACTGTTAGCAACTTAGATCCTTTATTGTCTATACTTAGAACAGCTTACTACGTTTTAACCAAGCGTAGGCTGGACATGGCTCGGTCCGGCCCAATAATTTGGGTAGCGGGTTGTGACATGTTTTTAGTGATGGCCCAGGTCAAGACTTAAGTTATTTGGTTAAGTTATTGTACCAAGCATGCCTGCAATTTGGACCTTAGGACAACTTGTTAACACTAGGGACAACAATTAGAACACCTAGAGGATTTCTAGGATTGTAACATAGGAAAACTCATCATAGCATAGGACCGTTAACTATATTTAGTCTCTTGCTTAAAATTCAGTGGGTTACAATTTTGACCAAGATAGTACCCTTGGGATGACCCCTGAGGATCTCACTCTAATCTTACCTCGAAATATGTTTCCACTTGTTCCCATTTACTCTTCCTTAAATTGTTGTTGAATTTGATTCCAGATATTCGTTGTTGACTTTGATTTTGCATCGAAATAAATTTATGGATTGAGTTAAGGTGTATTCTGATAACATATTTGATGATAACATTGAGAACGGTAAATGTCTGCTTTGGTTATGGAGTTTAGAATTTATCGCAGCCATATTAGCTGGTATGACAAAAACATAGGGCCTGATTTTGGGTATACTTATATTAGTTATGGAATTTAGATTTTCTCGCAGCCATACCGGTTGGCGTGGCAAGAATTCTAGATAACATGATTATAGGGTGTATACCTTAGTTTTGACTCTTTCGTTTATTGCATCTAAGCTTACTGGTGTGGCAAAAAAAATTCTGGCAACATGATTTCAGGAAGACGTGTATGGTTATCAGATCATATCACAACTTGGTACACTTCGTTATGACCGAATGAGCGAGAATAAATTTTTATCATCATTCTTCCCCGTCTTGATTAACTCTGTCCTATCTACATCCACAACTAGGATTATAGGTTCTCTAGGACTCCCCAACAGGATTGCTTTCATGTTATCTTTTTGGACATAATTATTTTTGTGGTCCATCTTTCCTATGACTTGACTAAACTCTTTTTCGTTAACCTCTTGGGCAATTCTTCTCGTCCTTCTCGATAATTGTTAAAAATGCCTTATTAATTGATCCAAGGAAGGTTCGAGAAAGTAGATTTTAACCTTGTATTACGGAATCGAGAGTTTTGCGGCCAAAGAAATACTGCCGAGGTAGGACTTCAGATGACGGCATCATGGTTACATATATTTCACGGATCTTACTTGAACCATACCCTGTGTATTTGATTAATATTTTATGGATTTAGCCAAGATAAGTTCAAGAACTTGTATTATCTGGCATGGCAGCTGTGTACTGCAGTCATCCGTCGAATTATGGAACAAAGAAGTTATTTCAGCCAGATGCACACTGACTTGGCAATAACTTCACGTGACCTAATCGCGAAGGTATATGGTTCTCGAGTTTTACCTCGACTACGTCGTATGCATCTCGTTGTCCTAGTACCATTCTTGGAGATATTCCGACGAACTTTTCTGTCTTGCTTAACCCTTTAACTTGTTTGGATACTGTTATGGATTGCTCGACCTAGTCTTAGGCCTTGTTACCTTCTATTTGATAGACGACTGAAATAGTCAAACCTCGTTAACTGATTATATATTATAACTATAAATATATTGTGTGATTGTGATAAGTACTTTTCCTAGGGATTGGTTAGATTAAGCTTATAGGACAAGTATGAGTGACTGACTATAGTAGACTTGGAAACCATTAAGAACGATTGTATTGATAATACAACTGGATGATAGGGTATCTAAGATGGGATAATGAGATATTATATTATGTGACTATGGATTAAGGATTAGAATCTTGTGCTTAGGTTCGAGGGTTGAGCATTGTAGGACTTTGATGACCAAGTGATTATTGGTTATCTACAAGCTATTTACTTATGACTGGAGGGTAGATCGATATATGGAATGATGTAGGATAAGGGAACAAACTATTGGTAATTGAGATTGGAAATATGGTTGATGATTAAGCATTGTTGGCTTATAAACATATCCAGAGAATTACCTATATTTTAGGGTATACATAAAGGTTCCATATTAGTATGGAAGATTCTAAAGGTTATATGACGTAGTTTATGATAGAAGGACCTTTGTTGAACCTGAACCAAAAAGATTGTAAAGAGAAACAGAAGAAATGATAAGCAGATTGAGTATCATAGCCAGAGCAGCTGCATGTTATAGTTTGACCTATTGGATGATTTTAAATTTTGAGGACAAAATTCTTATAAGGTGGGTAGGATGTAAGCCCCCTAAATTTTAGGGTTTATTTTAAATTTTCTAAATCAATTATTTTCAATAAATATTGTTATTTGATTATTATATTTTTATTTTATGCTCTTTTCCATGACTTTGATTTTTGGAGCGTCAGAGATGTCAATCTCTGGAAACTTTCTTTATGATTTTTGTTGTAGACAAGATTATCTCCATTTTGATATATCATGTCCCACTTAAACTTGTTCCCTTGTGCTCTTTTTGTATTACGCAACTTTCGGGTCAATTTAGGCCAATTGATCTTCTACCGTAAAACCTGATTTAACTTCCAATCTAATTTCGGGACTCGACATCGGTCCAATCAAATTGATCCAATATATGGTTTTGATCTATTTTGAGCCAATTATGCACGTGCCACACAATTGATCTCCCACGTGCTCCTATTTCATCCATGATTATAAATAATTTAAATTTGTAATTATGGCCTAACCTTAGCCCAATCTTGTCCAAACTTGACCCAACACCCAACCCAATTTGGTGTGACCCCTGTCATGACTACCCATACACCCCACTATTATATTTGCCTTTTTCCCTACTCAAAAATATCCTCCTCTTTACACAAATATCTCATTTTCTCTCTCAATTATATATATATATATATATATATATATATATATATATATATATATATATATATATATATATATATATATATATAATACACTCTCCCTCTCTCTTCATTTAAATCCCTCTCTCTCTTCACCCAACACACCCCCCTATGGCCGGTCACCTCACCCCTCTCTCTACTTTTTCTCTTTCCCTCTCTCTAATTAATCTTTCATTCTCTCTCTCTTTCTATGTATAATATATATATATATATATACACACACACACACACATACACAAATATCTATCTCTCTCTCTCTCATCACTCACACACCCCCCTAGCCGACATCTTTCTCTCTCTTAACTTTCTCTCTCACTTTCTCTTTATAATATCACACACACACTCTCTCTCTCACCATCACCACCAATAATACCACACCACCACGATCATCTTTTTCTTTTTCTTTTCCTTCTCACAGCAGTGGTTGTCGTGCCACCACCGCTGGGCAGCCACCATCGTCGTGCCCCGTTGCGCTGGTCGTGCCACCGCACGAGCAGCAGCCGTAGCAGCAGCTACATTAACAGCAACAGCGTAACAGCAGTGGCTGCCATGCCACCACCGTGCACCACCGTGTGGCCACCCCGACGTCTACCAATGCGTCGCGCGTCACCCCTCTGCGCGTCGCCCCTCTGCGTGGCTCCGGAGATGTCGTCGGATGGTTCAGAGAAATCTTGTAGGATCCATCGTCTTTAGCCCACCATAATTTTTTGTTGCATATATCCACATTGATCTTGCTTATTGCTTTTCTGCATGTACATGTTAGACGAACAAAGCAATATACATGTAGCAAATATGATAAGATAAAGTACAGTAGGATAATGCTAAGTTTAAGTATAAGAACTATAGTGATAGCATAAATATTAGTGATATCATAATGTTAAACTTAATTGAATAACCATAATCAAAACATAGTTTTGATTTTGGTAACTCAATTAAATTTAAGGTATATATAATAAAAATTCATATCACTAATAAGTAAAATAATAAGCACATATCACCAAAGGTATAAATATAAGTAGAAATGCTATAGCGATAGTATAAAGATTAGTGATAATGAAATGCTAAACTTAACAGATTAACTATATTCAAAAACATGATACAATCATTGGGCCAACAAGGGCATCACTTAGCTAAGTGTCCCAGTTAGAAGTCGTGGCACACAACTAGTATTGGAGTTAGCAGTCTAGTGTCTTGGACATAGAATATGATATGAGATTATTATACCATTTTTGACAGTGACAGGACACCAGGCATCTTCTTCTGCATTCTTATCACCTTACCTTGTTCGAGGAGAGTACCCCTACAAACTCTATTTTACTGCATATGATAATGAATTGCGTATGAACTATGTTAAAATACCGTTTCTTGAACTGCAAGACATATCTTCACCATGCTTTATACTGCTCTAAGTACCTACCATATTTTATACTGCTTTCAGTACCTACCATATTTTATACTGCTCTAAGTACCTACCATATTTTATACTGCTCTCAGTACCTACCATGCTTTACAATGCTCCCAGTATCTTTCACATGTTTTAAACTGCTCTCGTATCTCTCACGTGTTATAGATTGGGTTATGGGGAAACTGATAGTTGAGTACATGATCATGCCCCCTTCTCCCGTACGTATGTACCGAACAAGGTTGATATTTTATATGTATACGTTGTCGTAGACTCACCAGCTGTATTTGTACGTATGTACATCTATTGCTTGCTTACTTGTACGGAAGTACATTTTATATACTTGTGCTACAGTACATTTTACACCTATTGACGATCATGTACCTGCTCTAGTTTTAAACATTACCTATACATCTGTTGCCATGACAAATATATCTTCTACATGATAGACTGTGATATGACATGATTCTTATTTATTATATCTATTTTTATTCCATGCGCAGTATGTTTAGTTCGTAGAACCAGTACTTGCTCTCGTCCTGGCAGGATAACATTGTAGGCATACTTTCGGAGGAAGATTTTGCTCTGTGATCTTTTCTATGGACCCACTACAGAGGACCAGGCTTTTGCTCCCGAGGAAGTCCCCGCAGGGAACCTCGCTTGGAAGTCTCGTTTAGATTATTTTTGGCTTAATTACAGAACTGTTTAGACTATATCTTGTAGTCACTGGACTTTGTCTCCAGTTTGATACTTTGGAAGTGTATTATTAAGTCTGTACTTATTTTACTTTCGCTTATAGATGTTATGTTGTGATGAACCTTTTAAATGTTATATTAGAACTGTTAGCAGCTTAGATCCTTTATTGTCTATACTTAGAACAGCTTACTACGTTTTAACGAAACGTAGGCTGGACATGGCTCGGTTCGGCCCAACAATTTGGGTAGTGGGTCGTGACACCCTATACCTACCATAGGGTTGGACACAAGCACGAGGATCGAGGGTGGACACACGAGTCCCTGGACCCCCTTCGACACCTCAGCACGAGCCCCCACTGTCACTGTTTTACTGATACAATGTAAATTGTTTGTTTTGACACTTGTGTCCATTTTACGGACACGTGGACACATTTCTAGGTTCGACACAAATAGGCTAGACCTCTGTACACTAGTTCCCTATTATAATTTCAAATTTGTTTATGAAATTGGTTTCGATTTGACATAAAATTTTGATACATAAAACTGTTTACTATTTTATCCCGAGTTTTTGATGTTGGATTTTGGGATTTGATTTCGTTTTGGGTTTGTTGATAATATATATGTATATATATATACTGATACATTTGAGGTTGGGATTTTGTTTAGATATATACATGTATAAGTGCACTGTTTGGGGTCTGAATACTGTGTTCACAGTTTGGGGATTTTGGTAAGTTTGGAATTTGATTAATACCCTGAGATTTCCAGAATTTGGGGTTTGGGTTCAATTTGTATTCGACTGTTAACTACTGTCGTTGGGTTTTAAATTTGGGTTTTGGATATGATTAGAGTTTTGGGATGTCGAGTGCTTTGTTATATATATATATATATATATATATATATATGTATATATATATATATATATATATATATATATATATATATATATATATATATATATATATATATCAAAAAATATATATATATATATATATGAGTATAGGTTTGAGTATAGGTTTGAGTATATTTTAAGTATTTGATATCTCGAGTTTATTTTGATAATCTGGGTATAGCATACTGAGTTTGATTTAATTGGGATTTCATGTGATGTAGGGTTGGATAGGATTTTGGTTTAAAACTGAGATTGAATCTCAAGTTTTGCATATAAGTATGCTTGTAATATATGTATGTTTGTGTAGGTATCTAAATATGAATGCATTATGTTATATTTCCTCAGGCTTTGAGATTGGCTTGGAATACCTGAGAATTGATTTCAGTTGTGTTCTCAGTCTCAGTTCCAGCCCCTTCATTTTCCCTCTCTCTCCTCAGCTCGTAGTCCATTTTTTCCCCTCTTTCTCACTGTCACAGCCATACACAGCCCCTCACATCTTCCTTCCCTCTTCTCACTGTCCTCAGTGCCGCCGCCCTCTCCCCCCGCGGCGTCGGCCCCGTCGCCCCAGGCGCCTCCGTCGCAAGCGTCATCGAGTCTCCTCCTCTCCTGTTGCCGCCGGGCCACCACCGGCCGGTGGCGTCCCCCTCGCTGTGGTGCCAACTCCATCCCCCGCTCTTCTCTCGGGGCACCCGGAGACTCCTCCCCCCTCCCCGCCTCGGCTCCCTTGTCGAACTTCGTCCCGCCTCAGGTGGCCTCCCAACTCCTTCCCGCGGTGGTTTCCCCCCTTTGGCTCTGGCACGATGGCCCTCAACGGCATCGCCCCCCCTCGGCGGCCCAGCCTTCCCAGCAACGGTCTCCTCCCTCTCAGCCGTCGCCCCCGTCTCGGCTCCTTCGTCGGACTTCGTCCCGACATCAGTAGCCTCCCTCCCCCCCGCGTCCCTCCCCGTGGTGACGTTCCCCCCCAGGCTATGGCCTCCCGCCCCCCGCGTTGGCCCAACTCGGCCTCGTACTCCATCAGCTCCCCGGCTGAGCCCGGCGGCCCTGTCCCCCCAGCGTCGGTTTCCCCCCTCTCAGTCGTCATCCCCCATGGCGGTCCCACCCTCTCCCTGACGTCGGAACCACCCCACTCGTCGGCGGTGGTGCTCTCTCCTAACCCTCCTTCGTGGGCTCGCGTGGCAGCGTAATCGCCGACGTCGGCCAGCCACTCGCTCCCGGCGTCGGCGCGGTCCGCTTCCCGCCTCGCCATTAGCGGAAGCCTCCGGCGCTCTCTCCGTCACCTGCCGGAGCAGCCCCCTAGCCGGGGGTAGGACCTCCCCCCTTTCCTTGGCCGGCCACCCCCCCTCTTCCCGTCGGCGACCGAGAACCCCTCTCCCTCCCCTCAGCCGTCCCCGATCCCTCCCGGGATCGCCCCTTCGGCGCTCCTCCGGTCGACGAACCCCCTCCCTCCGCCCCCTGCTCGCCGACCCCTCGCTGGAGCCCCCCTCTGCTTCGGTCCGAATGTCGGGAGGGCGAGACCTCGTACTGTGCACCCCTTTGGGCAGTGTGCCATCCACCCCCTGGGGCAGTGCGCTACTCCCCTCGGGCTTCGTGCCTACTTTGGGTAGCGTGCATACCAACCCCCACTAGGGCTGCTCCCGCCTAAACTTTTTAGCCTGTTTCGAAATGTTTCGTATTTCGTAATTTTGTTGTTTCAAAATTTTGGTCCTCCAAAATTTCGCTTCTACGTATTTTAGCGTTTTCATGTATGTACTTTCATATACAGGACCCTTTTGTTGTACGGTCCTGTACCCGTATGTAATGCTCTTTTTGAGCATCCTTTCAATTTTCAATAAAATGTCCTTTCCCAAATATATATATATATATATATATATATATATATATATATATATATATATATATATATATATATATATATATATATTTTTTCCCATATATATATATATATATATATATATATATATATATATATATATATATATATATATATATTATATATATATATATATATATATATATATATATATATATGTTAATGTACTATATATGTATATATGTTAATGTAATATATGCATGTATGTAATGAATGTAATGTATATAAATATGTAATGTATGTATGTATGCATATATGAATGAATGTATGTATGTATGTATGTATGTATGTATGTATGTATGTATGTATGTATGTATGTATGTATGTATGTATGTATGTATGTATGTATGTTTTTTTTTATGTATGTATGTATGTATGCAATGTAATATATGTATGTATGCATACATGAATGTAATATAAGTATGTATGTATTTATGTATTGTATCCGTAGGTTGTATATAGGCCCCAACTAGCCTAGTTGACCTAGCTTGATTAGACAGTTGACCAAATCCTAGATGTTGACTAGTTTGACCAGAGTTGACCAAGAGTTGACTTTGACCTAGATTGACCTAGAATCGTGTAGTTTGCATTATATACTTCAATTATATCATATTGAACACATTATAACCTGTAATGCTCTAAATAGGACATTGTGACTCCGGTTCAGTTATCTGATATATATCAGTCATTCAGGGTATCAGGCGAGTACATTCTCTGATAGTTCTTTCATTTACTTGTCGATTACTGTATTTCAGTTCTAGTTAGTTCTATTTGATTCTTGTTACAAACACAGATTGGGTTACTGAATTCTTGTATGCGACACACATACTTTACTCGTCTTGCCTCTATTATTCAATCACCATTCGAACTATTCGAACCACTTATTAGCATCTTCATGTGCTGGTTAGACTTGTATTCGATTAATGTGTCGGATTATGGATTCACTTGTATTAGTTGGGCAAAAAAATACTTGATTAGACATGTGAACATTTCTACTATTCGAACCACCTCTCTGTGAACGATATTCGAACGATAGCCATCCCACACTTGGCCATGCGTGCGGTGTGCCGTATTACCCTTAGCCATTTACATGTCTATCTCAGTATTTTAAAACAGACTTGGATCATTGATTAGAATCATTATTAGAACCATCATGGATCATTATTAGCATCACCTTATTAGAACATTGATTGGAATCATATTCGACTCATCTTGTATTAGACTCACATTGGGATTACACTCGACTTACATTATACTGTCTGGACTTATATCATGTTACTCTAGTTCAGCTAGCTTATATTACAGTCTTCCTTGCCATATTTTTTCTCTTTTTTGTTACATTACTTTCCTTGTACTTTAACTGTTGCTCTATATCATTACCTGTATAAAACTTTCATGTTCATCAATATAACTGTCTATAACTGCTTTATAGTCTTTGTCATTTACTTGGAATTTCTAGATGAGTTGTGCTCGTTCCAATCATGACTGGATGTTGACAAAATATTACAAATGCTTGTCCCGAGGACACTTGCCCTACTTACTATGGACCCGAAGATGGATTAGCTACCTTTGGCCCCGACTCTCAGGAGTGATTGGGAGACTAGTCTAGTAGACTTGCTATATAATTCATGTTTAGAATTTGATTTGTAATAACTTGAGATATTGAGTTTGTATTTGAGTTCATTTGAGATATTATTATTTAGTAGTTTGTAGTTGTTGTTGTTGTTGTTTAGTCTTTAGTTATAAACTTCTGTGTTATCTTATCGTGCTTAGACTATGATTGAAATTTCATTATATCTATACTTGTCCTCTATTCGAAGTTGAGATTTGACAAGTATATTATATAATTGTGTGAGTTGTTGATTAGATAGTGATCTAGAACAACGTTCTACTGTCGACACTATGGCGTAGGCTAGACGTACCCACTTCTCGTGCCCCTACATTGGGTGCGGGTCGTGACACATTTTTAGTGGTGGCCCAAGCAGGTCGAGAGTCGCATTAGTGCGATATCGTGGTAGTACGGCGACTTAGTTGTACTGCTGCGAGCCGGCGATAGGAATTGAGAAATAGGCTTTAACAGAGAGGTACTCAATCACAGTTAGGAAAAATTCTGATCTAATTCTTGCCATCCACACATCCTTGCTAATAATTGCCTTCTTTGAAATAAACTGTCCTCCTTTGATTAAATCAATTCCTACTCGATATTGATTTCCTTATTTGATCTGTCTTCGGGATGGTGGAGACACGATCGCATCGCTCTGGTCCAGCAGACGCTGGTGAGAGGTCTGCCACCTCCCATCCGATTGCAGAAGTTGGAGCCACAACACCTCCTGTTTTTGCTCATGTAGGAGCGTCAGCAGCTTTCGAAGGTGCTCCTCCACAGTTCGGAGGCCTACCCCGAAGATTTCGGATGTTCGTCAGCCGATACCACCTTCTAGATCGGTAGATGCGGCTCAGCTCTTTGCCTTCTTCCAGCAAATTATGGAGGCCCAGCAGCAGCACCAGTAGCGTCAGTCTGCTGATTTCAGACAGGGTATAGACAATACCTACCGGTTGGCCATGACGACAGTGGAGAGGGTTATCGCCCAGTCGCAGGGACGCCAGATATAGCAGCAGTACCAGCAGAGGACCCCGACCATTCTGGACTTCTAGAAGATGAGGCCCAGGGACTTCAAGGGCTCGGAGGGCATACTATATGCTGATGACTAGGTGGAGCACATCGAGGAGATCTTCAGGCTTGCACTGATACCAGTTGGGATCCAGATTGAGGTGGCGGAGAGCCAGATGCAGGACCTTGCTCGCACATGGTACCAGACAGACCCTAGAGTGGGTACAGAGGGGCAGACTTTTCAAGGAGCAGACTTTTCAAGGAGAAGTTCTTCTCCAACACAGCACTCGGCACCTTGGAGGCATAGTTTGAGAGTCTGGTTCAGGGGAACCAGACAGTGGAGGAGTATGCTGGAGAATTCTGTCGTCTGGGCAGATTTATAGAGGGCCTTAGCGAGGCAGCGAAGGCAAGAAGGTTCAGGAGAGGTTTGATCAAGGAGGTCAAGTCGTTGACCAAGAGTGGTCGCGATGGTACCTTTGAGCAGATTTTGACACGAGCCATGGCGGCAGAGGATGACTTGGAGCTCAAGTCCGAGAGGGGGCAGAAGGATTCAGGAGGGGCTACTAGGAGTGGAAAGCCTCCCTGTGTGCAGAGGGTAGCACACCAGCCATAGCAGATGCAGGCACCAACTGTAGAAGCATGAAAAAGAACAGAAAAGTCGATGCGGCTCAAAACAGGGGGAGTCTCATGCGGTTCAAGAATCTCTTAGAGCTTCATGCGGCTCAAAAATCATTTAGAGCTTCATGCGGCTCGAAGGTCCCCGATAGCTCCATGTGGCTCGGAAAAAGCCACGTGGCCCTATGCGGTACAAAAATAGGCCTCTACAGCTGGCCATAACTACTCTGTGCAGCTGGCTCATTAAATGCTCTGATACAATGCGGCAGCTCTGACACAAAGGATTGACAGCTCTGACATAAAGGTAAAATGATGACTCTGACATAATGACATGCTCCTAGAGAGACGAGAAAAATCTCTATAGC
This sequence comes from Iris pallida, assembly GCA_029216955.1. Classification (NCBI taxonomy): domain Eukaryota; kingdom Viridiplantae; phylum Streptophyta; class Magnoliopsida; order Asparagales; family Iridaceae; genus Iris; species Iris pallida. The sequence continues at coordinate 8,072,546 of JANAVB010010796.1, read as the reverse complement.
TGGCACGATCCACCAATTCCAAAGCTCTTTATGCGGATCGCTTCAAGGACTTCCATGTGGCTCTGACATGAGGCCACCCTCATGCGGCTCAGTTATGGGGGCCACCCTCATGCGGCTCAGTTGTGAGGCCACCCTCATGCGGCTCGGTTGTGAGGCCATCCTCATGCGGCTCAGTTGTGAGGCCACCCTCATGTGGCTCAGTTGGAAGGCCATCCTCATGCGGCTCAGTTGTGAGGCCACCCTCATGCGGCTCTGCCATGACGCACCATTCATGCGGCTCGCAGCATAATGGCGGTTGAGACATGTGGCAAAAGATTGACTGAGACTTATCCATGCGGATTTATTGCAACCAACAAATCATAACAATGCGGATTTATTGCAACCGACACAACTGTCCAGATTGATTCCCAACAAACAGATCAAAGTTAATCTTAACCAATCCCCAACCGCCCATTTTTTAAGGCACAGTTACTGCACACCCTACTCATCACAAATTCTTATAAATAGTATGGGATTATTCCTTTGCACACACACAGAGCAAGAGTAGCACACAGAAAAGCACACACAGAGCAAGAGATACACAGAGAGCATCTCACAGAGCAATACGCAGAGAGAGAGCACTTCTTCGCCGGAGCCAAGGTCGCGTTCGATCGTCCAAGGAGTAAGGCAGAGTTGATATCACTTTCCCGAGCCTCTACCGTCACCCCCCAGAATCAAAAACTAAACAATTGTACTTATATTGCTTTTCCTAGGTTTTGTTCCTAGGCTCTCTTTGTACGAGCGAGTTTGTATTGTGAATCAAAGTTCAGTCCTCCCATAAAACTGTTCTGTTCTTAGATAATCAATGGCAAACACGATGGCGACTCTGCTGGGGACTAACTTCTCCACTGCTGAGAAGTTGGTGACACAATCGGACGCAGCCAAACTTGGCTCCACGCAACAGATGCTGGTCGTCCGCTTTGACCAGCAAGTGTTTGAAGAAATGCTCTCCGACGGGAGCGCTGGTCCGGTCCAGAAGCGAGCCCGCACGAAGAAGGCCCGTAGGGAGTGGAGGCACAAATCATTTGCTCCTCCCCAAGCTCTAGAAGAAGTGTTCTCTGCTGTCCAAGATGGCGGAGAAGACTCGCATGCAGCCCCACTTCAGACCGTAGAAGACTCTGCTGTCCCCAAGTATGGCAGAGGAAAACACTACAATGCTGGACTTGCAGGAGCAAAAAGGGACTCTATGCGGTCCAGAAAGAAGCCGCATAAGGGCGCCAGCCGCATGAAGACTCATGCGGCCACAAAAGCCAGCCGCATGGAGAAGGCTCATGCGGCCACAAAAGCCAGCCGCATGGAGCAGGCTCATGCGGCCACAACAAACAGCCGCATGGAGAAGGCTCATGCGGCCACGACTTCCAGCCGCATACAGACTGCTTATGCGGCCACCAATGCCAGCCGCATACAGACTGCTTATGCGGCCACAAATGCCAGTCGCATGCAGACAGCCTATGCGGCCACGAATCCCAGCCACAGACTATCTGCTCCATGCGGCTCAGGGTCAGTCTTCGACCGCCTCTCCTGCGGTCCTGACCTCAGATGCTCCAATAAGAATGTGTCAGACTCTGTGCGGTACAATTTAAACTCTTGCTACTATGCACCCTTGGGTGCTAGAGGAAAGAAGCCTAGGGCAGCATGGGCTCGTCGAGCTCAGTCAGCTGTCCCAACCTCTGACCATCAGAGAGATCCGCTTACTGTTAGGCCGGTCTCTGATGGAAAGTTGTACAGAACCGACCGTGTCCAGCCTCCGGCGGCAAACGGACAGAGTGGTTCCCAAAAGTCTTCCAGTCATGGAGCAAACATGATAGCAACACACTCGTGTGCTCGGGACTCCCGGGCCCATAAAACGAGTGACTTATGTGATGTGATTCTTCACAAGCGCAAGGAAAGAGAAGAAAGCTTGGTGTGCAGAGAGTCCTTTCATGGACATCACTGCACTCAAGTCATTGTCAACTGCTGCTGCAGCAAGGCGGCAGTACAAGAGGACCGGCAGTCCGTCTTCCAACGACTGTAGCAGCCAGGACCGATCCTGCAACAAAGCTCAGAAGATGAGGCACTTCATGTCGCCTCCTGTCATTCTACTCAGAAGATCCCTACCGGCAAGGCGGGGAAGAAGATAAATGTTTCAAGCCCGACGATCTCAACCAGCATGGCCAGAAAACTCGCATCCAAGCGGCTGTCCACAACCACCTCAGGAGGAGTTTACCAGGGCACCCGCTCAAAGACAAGATCTTCAACACTGGGGGATTCGTCAACTACACCTCTGGGGGTAGCCGAAGCTGGGGGTAGCACTCCCCCGAACATCTACGATAATCCGGTGTTCCAAGAAGATCAACCAGGGAGACAGTTCCTCCAACAGATGCAACGGACCCGGATGTCCATGGGTTCCAAGATAAAGCAACCTTCGATGCAGGGGTAATACTTCCTCTAAGTCCGAACCGAAGGAGAACATTCCTACATACCCCCGACGACTTCTCCATTCGGGGGTATGATTCGGAGAGCACATCCTTTACAGTTCCTTCTACTGTTCCCCGTATGAGAACAGTATTTATGACTGAGAATGACCAGGACGGTCCCAGCGACCGACAGCGCCTCGACACTCTTGAGGCCATACTTTATACCTTGGTTAAATCAGTAGACGAGATTAAGGCAGCCCTACCGACTCTCCAAGGAAGGACGCTTGACCAGACAAGCGTGGGTCCCGCCGTCAATGCAGACTCAAACACAACTACACCAACCTCGAGTGACAATCAGCCCAGAATCTCGGCTTCCACCACTGCAGACGAGGCTAGGGAGGCAAGGAGAGAAGTCCAGGAGCTCCGTGCGATGTTCCACGCACGAGAATACTCTCAAGACATGAAGATACGACAATCGTATCCCGCTGCATGGAGGGATGTCCCCTTTTCTCCGCGGTACAAGCCGTTCAACATCAACCCCTACGACAGGAAGACCTCTGCAAGCCAGTACATAACCTACTTCGAGGTCACAACAGACTACTTGCCGTACGACGATGCGATCCTCACGCGATTGTTCGTCGGGGCATTGGAGGGGGTAGCATTTGATTGGTACCGCAATCTACCGGACAACTGCATCCATTCCTTCGTCGGCTTCAAAAACATGTTCCTTGAAAGGTTATACGAGGTAGGACAAGATGTAACAATGTCCACCCTCATGGACGTTGTTCAAGACGAGAAGGAGCTGACAAGAAACTATATTGAGCGGTTTTGCCAAACCGTGATGAAGTTTCCCTCCGGTAATTCGGACTCCTCCTTAATTGAAATTTGCCAAAAGAGGCTGCTCCCCTCAATCAGCCTCTGGATGGGCGAAAGTCAATTTAAGGACTGGAAGACTTTCATCATCAGTGCCACTAGCACAGAAGATAAGCTCGCCAACTGGGATTGTACATCTCGGAAGGAGAGGACAAGGGCAAACGCCCTAATGCCAACAACAATGACGACGGTAATTCCTCCAACAACCGAGACAACAAGGGCAAACAGGCTATGGTGGCCGACACAGCCCAGAAGACTGAACCGAAGCCGGTAGAGAAGCAGTGGCCGCAGATGACTTACTCCTTCAAAGACAGCCATGTCAAGCCCATCCTTGACATGCTCATACAAGGAGATCGAATTCATCTCCCTCCTCCAAGGCGTGAACCTCGTCCTGCAGAGATGGAGAGCCCCAAGTACTGCCACTACCATCGCTACGTCCACCATGCTACACAAGACTGCTTCCAACTGAAGCGGTACATCCAAAACCTCATCGACTCCAAGGCCCTGGCTATTAATTTCGAAGAGGTGGCGATCGCTGCCAATATGTGTCAGTCCAATTCGGCAGCTTCCCTCCGACAAAGACTCAAGATGGAGTAGTACCCGTCCTCCGGACAAAGATGGAGGTCGCTAATCTTCCACCTCTCCGAGACCAGGCTGATGGTCTAGTACCCCTCACCACATCACGAGGGGAGGTCATGTGGGTCCATTCGGACCTGGTACCTGAAGTGACTCAGTCCGTACCACCCTCCGTCGGCAAGAAGAAGGACGGGAAAGTCAAGTCCTGTCGCACAATCTCGACAGATGTCGAAGAAGCTACGGCTGTCGTCACCCGGTCTGGTGCACAATCCCAACCTATACCGGGTAACTCGGTTAAAGAACTCCAGCCGGCCGCTGCTGACGCTCCAGGACCTTTTCAGCCTCCGTCGGCCAACAAGCCGAAGCCAAAGGAGACCCGCTTTGACAAGCCGCTCCGGAAAGACACTCCTCACGGGCTGGAGAAGCCCTACAATTTTGATATTTTGGTACAACTGGCCAATACACAGGTCAAATTGACATTATACGAGCTCCTGAGACTCTCTAAAGATATTCGTGTCGCACTGAGCAAGGCACTCCAGAATGCCGACGCATATCTGGCTCAGGTCAATCTCACTGCGGATCTCCAGGACAGTGCTTGCACAGGGGCCATGCCCAATATTGTGTTCACTCCGTAGGACATGCTTATCAAAACCAACCTACACGATCGCCCTCTATATTATACTGGATATATCGACAACGTCAAGGTGGATCGGATGCACATTGATCCTGGTTCTTCGATAAGCATTATCCCGAAGAGCTTGCTTCATCATCTGCACATCCCTGTGCATCGGCTGACTCCTACCAGCACCGCCATCAGCGGTTTCAATTTCGGAAGAAGCTATCCGATCGGAAAGATTCGTCTGAAGTGCCAAATAGGCGACCTTCAGTCGGAAGTAACCTGCTATGTCATCGACGAAGACACCTCCTATAATATTCTCCTGGGGCGTTCGTGGATACACGATTATATGATCGTGCCTTCTACATTGCACCCATACTTCAAGTACGTCGACAAGCACGGCTTCGTGAGGACAGAATTTGCCAACATCGATCCCTTTAAAGGGGTCGAATCCTATTATTCGGATTCTTGCTTGTACGAGAAATCCAAGAGGCACCTGGTCAAGGAGGATGTTCAAGAACAGACGGAGGCCATTGCGGGGCCGGAGGAACCCTTGAGAATCCATCTCTAACCCCGCAAACCAGGCAGGACTGCACCTCTGACAGTGACTCTGCATAGAGAAGCAACTGGTCTCCCGGTGCTCACTGCACAAAAGGAGCAGATGATAATCCGACTGCCAAGATCTGACCAAGGGCCAAGATCTACTACGGAGCCGCTGACAATCAGACTGCCGAGCCGGCCAGCAACAAACAGATGAGCTCAATCCCTCTGTCAAGCCGATGACGATTCGTCTTCCCAGAATGAGTCGACAGCCGAGCGCTAATCCGGGGACTGCTAGCGAGCCAACAACTCCCCGCCCAGCATCAAGCACCAAGCTGGGGGTCGCCAGTACACCAACGACTCCACGTTCTGCTCCACCAGTGGAGCCCCTGATGATTAAGCTGCCTAGGTCATCCTCCCAGTCTTTATTAACACAGGGGTGGCCGAAGAAGAGTTAGAGCTGGCCAAGTATGTGGCTGCTCACACTGATGTTCCGTCTGCATATGATGTAATTTCACCAAAAAAGATACCTTACTTCATCAATAAAGGGTTATCTTTGAACTATGTCGAGCTTAATAAGCTTTGTACAATGTATGCTATGGAACACGGTATAGGCACCAACCTACACACACAGGGGACAAATGTCTACACCGCAAACCAACTTACTCCCGTGGAAGATGCTTGCTTCATAGTCGAGGGAGAGGATCATCCAATCATCTTCGGCCGAAAGAATGACCCACAGCCCTTCAGGATAGAAGAAGTTGATCTCGAACCCGACACCGGAAGACTGTCCCTTTATCTGTATAGCTTCCGATCCAAGTACCTCATACAAAAACAGGAGTATGATCTGGAGACTACGCCAGGCTTGAACTATGGCACTGGTCGGCGGTTACCCTTACAGTTGCCAGTCCCGGCTGGGAAACTACGGGATTACTACAACAAGACCAGACGTGGGCTAGGTTATGTTACACCTGTAATGACCCCTGAAAGCTCAGATGAAGAATGTGACTGGCATTCACATTCAACCGGATCACCAACTTCTGATTCGGATGTCAGCATTGGGGACGTATTCAGGCAAGCTCTGTCTGTCAATATGGCATTTGTTGATGCCTACGAAGAAGATGAAGATGTACCCAAACTTCTCGAGTTAGAACCTTGAGTCCAGCAACTAGATACACAATAGGAGAAATGCTTCGAACTTTGTGAACCTTCCACTGAAGATGAGGTTATACAAGTTGACCTTGGTGATGAGTCCTCTCCAAAGCCAATCTTTGTCAGCAAAAGCCTGACAGACGAAGAGCGGAAGGCGCTTTTGTAACTCGTTAGAGAGTACATTGACGTGTTCGCCTGGAGCTATAAAGACATGCCAGGGCTAAACCCGAGGTTGTACTTCATAAACTCAACATTCATCCGAACGCAAAGCCGGTCAAACAACAGCAAAGACGTTTCCGCCTGGATATCATAAATTCTATCGAAGCTGAGGTCAACAAACTGATAGCCAGCGACTTCATCCGGGAGGAGCAACATCCAGACTGGGTCACCAACATAGTACCAGTCCTCCAAAAGAATAGAAAGATTCAAATTTACATCGACTTCCGAAATCTAAACGAAGCATGTCCTAAAAATGAGTTCCCTCTTCCCATCACGGACATCATGATCGACAACACATGTGGCTTTGAGTGCATGTCATTCATGGATGGCTTCTCAGGATACAACCAAATCAAGATATTTCCTGACGATGAAAAGCATACATCATTTCGAACACGCGTGTACTGTTACACAGTCATGCCCTTCGGTTTAAAGAATGTCGGTGCCATATATCAAAGAGCCATGAGTGTCATCTTCAGAGATCACCTGCGTAAGACCGTGGAGTGCTATATTGATGACATCGTTGTCAAAAGCCGCTCTAAGGGAGACCATCTGCAGGATCTAAGGACGGTATTCGACCTGATGCGAGCGCACAACTTGAAGATGAATCCTACCAAATCCTTCTTGGGCGTATCTAGTAGAAAATTCCTGGGTTTTATCATTATTGCCCAGGGAATTCATATAGATCCGGAAAAGACAAAGGCAATCATGGAGATGGGTCCCCCGAGAAATCTCCGTGAACTCCGAGGCCTTCAAGGGAGGCTAGCTTACATCAGGAGGTTCCTCTCTAACCTCTCCGTGCGATGTCAACCATTCACCCACCTCATGAAGAAGGGCGTCTCATTCGTATGGGATCAAGAGTGCCAACGCGCATTCGACAATATCAAAGAATATCTGTCAAATCCTCTAATTCTGGTAGCCTCGGTTGTTGGAAAGCCGTTCTTGCTTTATGTACGAGCGATGGAGCATTCCCTCGGTGCTCTACTAGCACAAAACAATGACGCAGGGCATGAACAAACTATCTATTACCTCAGCCGAATAATGATTGGGCCTGAGCATAGATACACCGCCGTGGAGAAGGAATGTCTTGCTCTGGTGTTTGCTATCCAGAAGACGCAACACTATGTTACAGGACAAACCATCCATGTCATATCAAGAGTTAACCCCCTCAGGGTCCTCATGACCAAGCCCGGTGCACTCAGCTCTCGCCTCGCTACCTGGGCGATATTATTGTCTCCCTACGACATGATCTTCGTCCCGCAAAAGGCCATCAAATGTCAAGCTCTGGCGGACTTTTTAGCAGCCCATCCAAGTTCGGAGTCAACCAAAATATATGAAGAGATTCCAGACGAGGTCGCTAATTCAAACATAGCTTCCGATGATTCCGTCTGGCGAATGTTCTTCGATGGTGCTTCAAGAACCGGGCCCAAAGGAAACATCGTCGTTGGGGTCGGAGTGGTACTGATTTCTCCTTCTGGCTTGGTGATCAACCGATCATATTTCCTTATAGAACCCTGCTCGAACAACGTGGCCGAGTACAACGCCTTGGTTATCAGCCTCCGACTTACAAAAGAACTAGGGGTAGAGTACCTAGAGGCATATGGCGATTCATAATTAATCGTCAATCAGATCTAGGGTTCGTATGAAGTTCGTCATGAAGACATGATCCCCTATCATCAGGTAGCGATCGCCATTATTATGTCTCTGAAAGGGTTCTTCATAGAACATGTTCCAAGACTGCGGAACATTGAAGCCGACACCTTAGCAGGATTGGCCGCTTCCCTGGCGGTTCCAAAATATACTCATCATTTGGTGGACGTAATAGGCCATGAGTTGGTCTGTCCCAAGAACAACGTCCAATTTGTTGAAAGCTATTCTGCCCTGACGGTTGACGAGACACCGGATTGGAGGCTCCTATTTATCGATTTTGCAGTTTATGGCATCTTGCCGGAGAACCCGAAAGAAGCCACCTCTATCAGAAAATGTTCTCTCAGATTCTTCTACGATACTTAAACAAAGATGCTATATCGGCGGTCATACGATAGATTACTGCTTCGGTGTCTGTCCAATACAGAAGCCAAAGAAATGGTATATAAAGCACATGACGGCGTTTGCGGGGCCCATCAGCCTGGCCCGAAGATGCAAGACCGCCTCCGCCGCATGGGTTATTACTGGCCTACGATGTTGGCAGACGCGATAGACTAGGCAAGAAAGTACAAAGCCTGTCAGGTCCATACAGATTTTATACACCAACCATCTGAATTCCTACACCCAACGGTGGCATCTTGGCCATTTGAAGCATGGAAAATGTATATCATTGGTCCAATCACTCCACCTTCGTCCAGAGGACACCGCTTCATACTGGCAATTACAGATTACTTCTCCAAATGGGCGAAAGCTGTCCCGCTTGCAGAGGTGAAGACATCAAATATGATCAGCTTCCTCAAGCATCACGTCATCTATCGCTTCGGACTGCCTCAAAGGATCATCCACGACAATGGTCCGCAGTTTACAAGCCACGCCTTCTATCGATTTTACGAAAAACATCGAATCCAGAATGTTGCTTTAACACCATACAATCCGACGGCAAATGGGTTGGCAGAAGCATTCAACAAAACAATAATCAAGCTGCTCAAGAAGTTCGTGTCTTCCAATAAATGAGACTGGAATGACAAGCTTGGCTTACTACAGTCCGGACAGCCACCGGGAATACACCATTCTCTTTGGTATATGGGAGTGAGGCAGTTCTCCCACTGGAGACTCAAATCTCCTCGCTCTGCGTCGCCCTCACCTATCGATTGACGACGGATGATAATTATCGTCGCCGGCTACAAGAATTAGAGGCCTTAGATGAGAAACGCCTGTTAGCTCAACAACGAATCGAGCTGTATCAAGCCCGCATCTCAGGAGCTTTCAACAAGAAGGTTAAACTCAGAACATTCCAAGTGGGCGATCTCGTTCTGGCAGTTCGGAGGCCGATGGTTATGACTCACAAAACTGCCGACAAATTCCAGCCAAAATGGGAAGGCCCATTTGTCATCGAGGCTGTATTCTCCAATGGTGCTTACCGCTTCGCAAAACAAAATAGAGACTTGCACATGTTGCCCGTCAACGACAAGTTCATGAAGAAGTATTATGTCTAAACGACATCCTCCAAATCTACCGGACCGTTAAGTTAGGTACCCCCAGGTACCGCTGAACTTACACTCTGGTCATCCCAAATGAATCTATATCGCATGTTCTGGGTAGTAAGTCATGTATGATCATACCTCTAAACTTTCTTCCCAAAAGAGCATCTTCCTCATGATCTAGTACCCGTACTTTCAGTACATAAACAAGATAACAGATCCATAAATTTCCCGAAACAACCACGTCGATGTCACCTCTGAGTTATTTCACTTCCATCAAAAACAAACCACCCCTCACATAGAACTTTCACGTCCATATTACCTCTGAGTTGTTCTATGAACCCTTCATGGTGTCCACTCCTGCCACGTCCCCTTACCTCTGAGTAGGAAGACTCCATTGAAGAAACCTTCATATTTACCACGTCCTCATAACCTCTGAGTAAGTATGTTGGTTTTCTCTAGATTTATAATCCGTACCTAAAAACCCAGGGTATGCCAAGGATAATAGGCCCACAAATGTCCACCGTTGACCACAAATGTCTACAGTTGACCACAAATATCCGCAGTTGACCACAAATACTGTACTAAGTTTTCTAGTACACGCGCCTCTTTTCTCACAATCTCATGCCTCTGGAACCCAGCTGTTCCATGGCATTCTTTCGCCCGATACCAAGAACTTCCATATCCGCCTTACCAATGGAGTCGTTCTAGGTATCCCTATCAAACTTATTATCCATACCTAAAACTAAGGTATGCCAAGGGTAATAGGTCCACAGAAAAGCCCCCAGTGGGGCAAACACATAAATGCAGTACAAGCACGACAGATAAAGGATGATGTAAGCAAAGTCATTTATTCAAATCAAATCAAAAGTACTACATTCTTTGGGACCACGTCCCTTAAAAGATGAAGAAACATAAAGAGAGAAAGAAAAAGCCGACTATAGTTCGGCGACACATAATTCTCTGAGACGGTCCCTCAGTACGGACGTCGACCGCTCAAACCACCGCTTGGCTCGGCGCTCGGCCTCCTGAGTCAACCGCTTCATATCTTCCAGATGCGCATGAGCATGCCAGCCATCTTCAAGCTTCTTCAGAGCACGCTCCAAGTCAGCAAAAGCACGGGTGACTTTGTCGGCCTCCTGAACAATTAGCTCCTTACCCGTGCGGGAGGCCTCGAGCTCAGATTCTAAGAAAGCCAATTTCCTCTGGAGCTCGAGGATCTGCTCCATTGTGTCGGTTATCCCGCGAGAGGTTGCTGCTTCCCGAGCAATGTAATCCTCTCCCCTGCGGCTCAGCTGATCATATTGTAGAGACAGGTCGCTGAGGTCCTTCATTATAATCGGCTTAGACGTATCTCATGCAGCCCTTATCTTCTCCATAAGAGTGATGAGGAAGGCACGCTCCTGATCTACCGCTGAAGACAGGTCGACTTGTCGCAGTACTTGAAACTGGGCCACAAGTTGATCCGTCTCTAGCAATTTGGGCTCCAGAAGCTCCACTATCCCTGCCCCACCGGGGAGGGTTCTAAGGAGTTCAATCTGGCCATGAGTGCATTGACGGGCCAAGGCAAAAGAGGTCCCCCTCTCCACGGCAGCCTCAACCCCTCGCCTCAGGTGACGGTAAAAACTGTCAACTACATCCTTTGACGATTCATCCAGAACTTTCGAAGAAGACGGCGTCAAAGGAAGGGTAGCTGGCAGGGTCGAGGAAGATGTGTCACCCCCGTTTTTCGTTCTACGTATTTCCAGTATACGTATGCGGAATCCTGACATGTATTTTTATTTTCCTGCCTGGCTAGCTAGTTCAGTTTAATCTTGATTTGGTTCGTCATGGCATGTAATGGTTTAACTTTGTTTATTTTGGGTTGGCTTGGTTTATTTTTTTTGGTTCATCATGTTAAACCCACCACCATCCCCCTTTATAACCCACCTAACTTTTCTCTCTCCTCCACTTTCTCATTAACTCTTCTTCCTTCTCCATTAAACCTACCACCAACCAAGAACACCCCTTAGGCAAGTGCAACTTGCTTCCACAAGAGAGCCCATTTTTATTATTCCATTAGCTTCTCCTCATGTTTCTAAGACACATTAGAACTTGTCATTTTCCATTTTGAGGCTTTAATTTTTGTAGATCTAGAAATTAGTTATTTTCGGATTTTGGTGGTTTTGGTCTATCAAACTTCTTTGTTTTCAAGTTTTGATGGTTCCATGTTGTAGAGAATTTTATTCTACCTAATTTTGACCTTTAAAAAGTTAGATTTGGACTTGTTTTGACCAAGTTATGGACTTTTGAAGCTTTGGGTTCAAACCATAGAGTTTTTACTGATTTGGAGAAGACAGTGAGCAGTGTGTGCAAGCTTTTTAGCTTGCGCCACTGAGTTGCGCGCGCTCTTTAGCGCAGCCTGACCTGAGCGCAGCCTGACTTGAGCGCAGCCTGACCTGAGCGCAGCCTGACTTGAGCGCAGCCTGACCTGAGCGCAGCCTGACCTGAGCGCAGCCTGACTTGAGCGCAGCCTGACTTGAGCGCAGCCTGACCTGAGCGCAGCCTGACCTGAGCGCAGCTGACCTGAGCGCAGCCTGACTTGAGCGCAGCCTGACCTGAGCGCAGCCTGACCTGAGCGCAGCCTGACTTGAGCGCAGCCTGTCCTGAGCGCAGCCTGACTTGAGCGCAGCCTGACTTGGGCATATTCCCCTTTTTATGATTTTTGCACCCATTTTATATCCTTACGCCTTTTGATGTAAACTCGACATGAACCCGATGTGATCATGACATTATTTATGAATGTTAATCAGAACAAGGCTTAGTGATGGAATTGCATGATTAGTGACCCGCCGTGGTGCACTCTTGACAAGTAATTTGACATGATAATTCTTGATGGTGGTCCGTTGTGACGCACCCTTGCCTTGATAAGTAATCTTGATAAGCAACCCGACATGATAACCTTGATACGCTGTTGCGACGGCTAATCTGACATGCTAAGTGAATTCTTGACACCGTGGGTGATTGTATTGAATATGCTTATATAAGCAACCAGTCTTGTCTCGCATCATGTCTAGGACATGTATCCCTGGTTACCACGGTCAGGAATTCATACCGAATCTGACTAGGTTAATGACTAGATTGATCAAGTAGAGCATATAGAGAGGTATTTCGGCTACAAGCAATCCCGTTATCTGGGCGCCTTCCTTGATGGACTTGTAGCCTGCCGACGAGTAGGGCACATTTCCAGCTCACTGTTATGTGGGGCACTACATGAAACGATTACTATGCACACTGTCATGTGTTGCATCCAAGTCACCTAACAAGGCATGATAACTCTAAGCTTGAACCTTGCGTCTGGATAACCTGGATAGTCTGCAGGGCTTGTGGCCGTAGGCGTACCTCATTGCATCTTGCTAGTAACTAAGCTTGTGATAACCCTAGTTAGTTAAGTACCAAGCCGTACTCTTTGCTTGGCCGTGAATGATGGATGGAGTCCTATCTTGTTTAGTCTTGCCTAGATCCAGTGCATGGATATCTCCGGACATGCTTGTTTATGCTTTACTTTATCGATAATTGGTTCGAGGCTAAGTTCTGTTCAGGTGAAGGGTTACAACCCCGGTCCTTGTTTGGTTTACGGGTTGTAACTTGGTTACCGGAATAGTCCTCTAGTTATCTTATCGTTTATCATCCTGTTTTCTTTAACTCATGTCTTATGTTATTTCACCTATGATTTATGTGCTGACATGCTGTCACGCCCCAGAACCAGAATACTGGAGAGCAGGGGCAGACACAGTCAGCTACGTATATTGAAATGGAAACCACCTCGATATACGGTCACGGCTGTCTAGAAATATGAGGGTTTACTACAAGCCAACGGTCTCTTATGGTCAAGCCTATTGTCTCAATCTCAAGCAAGTAATATAATTACAAGATGTTTGACCACCAAATATACAATAAAAGGCGTCCCAAATATTACATATCAGCTGATCATGAAGCTAGTCGTACAAAATGCTAGGACTAGCAAGAGTTAAGTCATACATGATCAACCCTAGGATTTGTTAATCATGTTACAGCCCGTAGGCAGACAGTAAGTAAAGTGCATCGAGCTAACAGGTGCTCGTCGGCTAAACGCCTCAAAAGAATAATTTTACAGTAGAGTGAGCGAAACAAAATAGAAAACCCACTCGTAGCCCGGGTTCCTTCTAGTCGCCACCATTGGGCTGGAAGCTTGGTAGATCCTCGGGAGCTGCTCCAAAATCTGGCCACACAAAACCAGCTGGGTCAACCCCAGAAAGAGCAAGTGCCACAAGGGGGCCACGAAATAAGAACAAAAGCCAGCATTATCACAAGAAGATATAATATTTAAAACTAGAATTCATGAAAAACATGTCATGACGATATACGATGAGATAACCATGGGACTATTCCGATAGCCAGGTTACAACCCGTAAACCAAACAAGGACCGGGGTTGTAACCCTTCATCTGAACAGAACTTGGTTTCCCACCATTTATCGGCAAGATAATAATGCAAGAAATCAAGACAGGGAGCAATCTTGTACTGGATCAAGACATGGCTAAACTGGTTATACCTCATTCAATCAATCACGGCCAAGCAGATACTACGGCTTACTACTTTAACTAACTAGGGTTATCACAGGCCTAATTACTAACAAGATGCAGGAAGATTGTTCCATAGCCACAAGCCCTGCAGACCATCCAGGTTACCCAGGTCGAAAATTAGGGGTTGAATTCAGGTGGGTACATCGCCCGGGGGACAAATGTACCCTTAGGTGCTTAGAGGGTGTAACACGCGACGGTGTGCTGGAAATATGCCCTACTCGACGGCAGGCTACAGATCCCAAGAGCGCCCAGGTAACGGGATTGCCTGTAGCTGTGTCAATCTCTTCATGACTACTGTGTTATTCTAGTTATTAACCTTAATCCATTTTAGTAGGAACTCCTGACCGTGGTACTCAGGAGTCCCATCCTAGACATGATGCAAGACAGGACAAGTGGATTAACAAGCAAGCAAGAAGAACCACCCAGGGTGTCAAGGCAGGTCAAGTTAAGTTAGCCGTCGCAACAGTATTAAGATAAATCATGTCAGGGTACTTGTCAGAAGTGCGCCACGACGGGCCACTATCATGTCAGGTTGGTCATGTCAGGAGTGCACCACTACGGGTCACTGTCGTGTTATGCTAGTTCCTTATCATACCACGCCATGTGCAATAGTCATTCCAAATATATTAAGTAAAATCAAGTTCATGACAAAAGGCGTAAGGATATAAAATGGGCATAAAATATCTAATAAAATATCAATATACAGGGCTATAGAAGAGCCAAGCTTAATAAAACCAAAACTCCAAGAGCCAATGGGTTAAGCAAGGGGTCAGGGGAGCAGCGTACGCAAAAGTCACACACGCATGAGAGCTGCGTAGGTGAAAAGTCACGCACGCTACAGAGAGCAGCGTAGGTGAAAACTCACGTATGCTGAGAGAGCAACGTAGGTGAAAAGTCACGCACGTTGAGAGAGCAGCGTAGGTAAAAAGTCACGCACGCTTCAGAGAGTAGCGTAGGTAAAAAATCACGCACGCTCAAGGAGAGCAGCGTAGGTGAAAAGTCACGCACGCTTCAGAGAGCAGCATAGGTGAAAAGTCACGCACGCTACAGAGAGCAGCGTAGGTGAAAAGTCACGCACGCTGAGAGAGCAGCGTAGGTGAAAAGTCACGTACGCTACAGAGAGCAGCGTAGGTGAAAAGTCACGCACGCTCAAGGAGAGCAGCGTAGGTGAAAAGTCATGCACGCTTCAGAGAGCAGCGTAGGTGAAAAGTCACGCACGCTACAGAGAGCAGCGTAGGTGAAAAGTCACGCACGCTGAGAGAGCAGCGTAGGTGAAAAGTCACGCATGCTCAAGGAGAGCAGCGTAGGTGAAAAGTCACGCACGCTTCAGAGAGCAGCGTAGGTAAAAAGTCACGCACGCTACAGAGAGCAGCGTAGGTGAAAAGTCACGCACGCTCAAGGAGACACGCTTCCAACAGAAAGCGTACCCAAGTCTGCATACGCACGCTAAAGAGCGCGCACAGCTCAGTGTGCATAGGCTAAACAGCTCTGCACACTGCTCACTGTCTTCTCCAAACAGCAAGAACACCATGGATGAACCCAAGGCTTCAAAAGTTCAGAACTTGGCCATCCGAACTCCAAATCCGGATTTCCAAAGTTCCAACTGGAGTGAAACTGAATGCTCTACCACATGGAAACATCAAAAACCCATAAAATCCAACTTAAGAAGCCTAACCCATACAAAATCTGAAAATAGAAATAACTTAGATCTATAACAATGGAGGCTCCAAATCATAAAAACCCAAGTTCTAATGTTGATCACCATGTCCTAATCTAGCAAATGGACAAGGAAAAGAGGGTTCTCATGTAGTGGTAAGATGCACTTGCCTATGGGGAGGAAGGAGGAGAGTGTTGTGTAGAGGAAGGAGAAGAAGAAATAAATGGTGGTTTATGAAGAGAGAGAAAATGTAGGTAGAGTTATAAAGAGGGTGAGTTGTGGTGGGGATGAGGGGTAGCATAGGCTAAGGTGATCTAATGCCTATAAACCAACCAAACCGAACCAACCCAATAAAACCGAGCCATGCCAAAAACCCAAAATACGAGAAATACCGAAATTCCACAAGTTGAGAAAAATAAAAATACATGCCAAAATCCAGATACGAGTATAAATACGAAATACGAGAAATACAGGAAATGAGGGTGATACATGCTGGTTTTAGTTCTTAAGTGAAGCCCCCTTTGTGGCACTTGCTCTTTCTGGGGTCTGACCCAGCTGGTTTTGTATGGCCAGATTTTAGAGCAGCTATCGAGGATCTCCCAATTTTTCTGCCAGATGGTGAACACTAGAAGGAATCCTGGCAACGAGTGGGTTTTATTTTGCTCTCCCACTCCCTTGTAAAAATATTCTTTTGAGGCGTTTAGCCGCCGAGAAAGTGTTAGCTCGTTTGCAAATTTACTTACTGTCTGCCTACAGGCTGTAGCATGATTGACAAATCCTAGGATTGATCATGTATGACTTGAACTCTTGCTAGTCTTCACATTTTGTATGACTAGCTTCATGATCATCTGAATATATAATGTATGGGACGCCTTACCTTGTATGCCTGATGATCTACCATCTTGTTATATCTACTTGTTGCTTGAGATTGAGACACTAGGCTTGTTATTGACCTTAAGAGACTGATGGCTTATAGTAAACCCTCATGCATCTAGACAGCCGTGACCATATTGCGATGTGAGATTCACTTCAATATACGTAGCTGGCTGTGTCTGTCCCCCGCTCTCCAGTATTCTGGTTCTGGGGCGTGACATGGTTTAAGTGGTGGCCCATGCAGGTCTTGTAGATCAAGATGTGTGAGGGTTTTACCGGATAGATGTCTCAATCAGCACTCGCCCTTGATCTCTACTCGTGCCTTCTGATCTTTCAGAATCCTTGACCTGATCACATGTTTATATCCTCGATCTATCATGGTCCTTTCTCATTGTTCCCTATGTCGTTTCCTTCAGCGGCATTATTCCTGGTCCTACCGATCAGCAAGGCGGAGCACCTCCAGTGGACCAGCAGCAACCTGGAGACCAAGCCCAGCACTCTGGAGTGGCCTCCCGAGTCATGCATTTCGGGGACCCCGAGCCCCCAGTTCAGCCAGTCCAACCTGCAGAGCCTGACGATGGCACCTTGGTGGGTCTCATCAGGACTTTGCTTGCATCTCAAGATCGTCGGGGCGATGCCCTGCACCAGGCAGTACAGGATGCTATAGGCCGTGTTGGTTATCAAGGGAATAGTGCGGCTAGCAGTTTCAAGCGCCTCAACCCTCCCTTCTTCGACGGTAGTGAAGACGCTATTGCAGCTGACGCGTGGCTCCAGGATATTGAAATTATCTTAGATACAGCCAAGACTCCAGAAGGAGAGAAGGTAGCTATGGTACGTCTACAGTTATTGGACCTAGCCCGCACCTGGTGGGCGATGATAGCGGTTGGATTGGCAACGCCTGTCCCATGGGCGGTATTCAGTGACAAGTTTCAGATCAAATACTTCGATGCTGTGGCTCGGCATGACTTACAGACGAAGTTCACCAATCTCAGGCAGATGAGCAGGACGGTCAATAGATATGCGGCCGAGTTTTCAAGACTGAGTCGGTTTGCTTCCACTTTGGTGGCAACCAAGTTTGATCGAGCGCAGCGGTTCCAGCAGGGACTCCACCTAGAGATCATTCTAGCAGTGGAGCAGTTTGAGCATCAGACCTTTGATGCTGTTTTACGGGCAGCTAAGAGGCATGAGTATACCTCGCAGAGAATTGTAGACAGAACTGGAGGACGGAAGCGGTCCCATGGTCAGATGATCCAGTCTTCAGTCCCAGCCCCCACAGCTAGGGCCTTGACCATTGGAGCTCCGAGGAGGGCAGCATCAGTTACGTCGGTTCAGCATTCGACTCCGACGTATCCTCAGCAGCAGAAGCGGAGGCAGTCTTCCACAATGGGCTGCACTCATTGTGGGAAGCCAGGGCATGTAGTGTCAGAATGTCGCCGAGCACAAGGATTGTGTTTGGCTTGTGGGGCACCGGATCACATGATAGGGTCCTGCCCACAGAGAGCCGGTTCATCCTCATCGGCCCAGACTAGTCCCTCAGTGAGGGGACCAGCACCAGTACAGCAGCAGCAGTATCAGCCTCCGAGACCATTGCCGCCTCAGGCTCAGGCATTCCAGCAGCAGCGACCGCAACAGTATGCCCAGGTCCAAGCTCAGGTTCAGAACCGCCAGAGAGGTTTCCAACAGAGGGGACCAGCACCCAGAGGGTACGGTCAAGCGATGGCTTTGACCGTAGAGGAGGAGTTGGCATCAGGTGAGGTGGTGGCAGGTACCATTCTCGTCAACTCTTTTCCTGTATCAGTATTATTTGATTCAGGTGCATCATATTTATTTATGTCTGCACGATTCATGACACGGATAGGACTGGAGCCCGAGTCATTATCAGTAAGGCTCAATATACTTGCTGGTAACGGACTTGTGGGTGTAAATAGGGTGTTTTCCTCGTGTCAAATCGTAGTTAGCGGTAGAGAGTTACCCGCTAGGTTAATAGAGTTTCCGATGGCCGATTATGATGTGGTCCTAGGAATGGATTGGTTGAGGGACCAGTATGCTAGAATAGATTGCCATGTCGACAAGATTATTTTTAGTATTCCCGGTGAGCCAGAGTTTTCCTTTTCTCGAGGCGGAGTAGAACCTTCTTCCCCAGCATTGCGGATGGCCGTAGCAGCAACAGTTCAGCTTTCCAGAGTTGTAGAAGAGTTTCCTGATGTATTTCTCGAAGAGCTTCCAGGCATGCCCCCAGAGAGAGAGATAGAGTTCACTATCGACTTGAATCTAGGGACGGCACCAGTGTCAGAAAGAGTCTATAGGATGGCACCATCAGAGTTGGAGGTCCTGTACAAGATGATTGAAGAACTTAGAACCAAGGAATTCATTCATGCTAGCGGATCACCTTGGGGAGCTCCGATGCTTCTTATGAAGAAGAAGGATGATACGTCAAGATTATGTATTGATTATCGTACCTTGAACCCTGTAACAATTAAGAACAGATATCCTTTACCAAGGATAGATGATTTATTTGATCAGCTCAGGGGAGCGGCAGTATTCTCGAAGATTGACTTACAGTCGGGGTACCATCAGATCAGAGTCAGAGAGCAGGACATCTCGAAGACAGCATTCAGATCAAGGTATGGACATTGGGAGTTCCTTGTTATGCCATTTGGAGCAACCAATGCGCCAGCTGTATTCATGGACCTCATGAATTGTATCTTCATGCCCTATTTGGACCAGTTCGTGATAGTGTTCATAGACGACATCTTAGTCTATAGCGAGAACGAGGCAGAGCATGAGCAGCATCTTCGAGTAGTTCTTCAGATTCTCAGGGAGCACCAGTTGTACGCAAAGTTCAGTAAGTACGAGTTTTGGTTGGATCGTATCTCGTACTTGGGTCATATCATCACCAGAGGTGGAGTGGAAGTTGATCCCCAGAAGATAGTGGCTATAGAGACATGGCCAGTACCTAGCACCGTTGCAGAAGTTCGGAGTTTCCTCGGATTGGCCGGCTATTACCGACGCTTTGTGTCAGACTTTGCTCGGATTTCAGCGCCACTGACACAGTTGACCCGTAAGGATGTGCAGTTTGCTTGGACAGCAGAGTGTCAGAGTTCATTTGAGAAGTTGAAGCAGAGATTGATGACGGCTCCCATTCTCACGCTTCCCGACGGGACGGGAGGATTTTCAGTTTATTGCGACACATCCGACAAGGGATTAGGATGTGTCTTGATACAGCATGGTAAGGTAGTCGCTTATGCGTCACGTCAACTTCGTGACCATGAGAGGAATTACCCAACCCATGACCTGGAGTTAGCAGCCGTAGTTTTTGCATTGAAACTTTGGAAACATTATTTGTATGGAGATCGGATGGAGATTTTCACCGACCACAAGAGTCTGAAGTATGTGTTTACCCAGAAGGATCTTAATATATGTCAGAGGAGATGGCTAGAGCTACTTGTGGATTATGACATCAGCTTGCAGTATCATCCTGGGAAGGCCAACGTGGTAGCAGATGCATTGAGCAGGAGAGCCGGAGTTTATTTTCTAACGGCGCAGCCAGAGTTGTTAGCAGATCTTCAAAAGATGGATATTGAAGTTATTTTTCCTTCCAGTGTGGCATTGATGGCCAGTATGCAAGTTCAGTCCAGTATAGTTGAGAGGATCAAGTTAGCTCAGTCCACGGATTCTAGGCTTCAACGGCTGAGAGCAAAATATGTAGCAGGGCGAAGACCAGAGTTATGTGTTCATAAGGACGATACACTCCGACATGGAAGATGTCTTTGTGTACCCAATGGTGATATCAGATAGGAGATCATGGCAGAAGCCCACAGTTCTCAATATTCCATTCACCCCGGCGGTACGAAGATGTATCGTGATCTTCGGCAGCATTTTTGGTAGAATGGCATGAAGAGGAAGATAGCCCGGTTTGTCTCTCGTTGTTTAGTTTGCCAACAAGTTAAGGCTGAACATCAGAGACCAGCTGGACTTCTTCAACCTTTACCGATCCCAGAATGGAAATGGGAGCACATTACCATGGATTTTGTAACTGGATTACCTAGATCCCCAGCTGGAAGAGATGCCATCTGGGTTATAGTTGATCGTCTCACGAAGGTAGCTCATTTTCTTTCTTTCAGAATCGGTCAGTCGACGGATAAACTTGCAGAGATGTACCTCAGGCAGATAGTCAGATTGCATGGAGTGCCAGTTAGTATTGTGTCCGACAGAGATTCAAGATTCACCTCGTACTTTTGGCGAAGTCTTCAAAAGAGTTTGGGGACTCGTCTCAAGTTCAGTTCAGCCTACCATCCGCAGACAGATGGTCAGTCATAATGCACGATCCAGACTCTTGAAGACATGCTGCGGTCATGTACACTCGACTTCGGTGGTTCGTGGGAAGATCACTTGCATCTCGTGGAGTTCTCCTATAACAACAGTTTTTAGGCTAGTATCCAGATGGCACCTTTCGAGGCCTTGTACGGCAGGAAGTGCAGATCTTCTTTAGCTTGGGACGATATCGGTGAGAGGCAAATGCTTGGACCAGAGATGGTGACACGGACTATTGAGGTGGTCAGACAAGTCAGAGATCATCTTCGAGTTGCCCAAGATCGCCAGCGTCATTGGGCCAATTCCCATCGGCGTCCCCTTGAATTTTCTGTCGACGACCACGTATTCCTTAGGATCTCGCCTACCCGTGGCGTTATTCGATTCGGCGTGTGGGGAAAGCTCAGTCCTAGGTATATAGGACCGTTTGATATTCTAGAGCGAGTAGGTGATGTATCCTATCATCTCGCTCTTCCGCCGTCGTTACGTGAGGTACATAATGTCTTCCATGTATCCCAATTACGACGGTATATCCCAAATTCGAGTCATGTCCTTGATCATTCGGAATTGGTTGTTGGTACCAACCTTTCGTATGAGAAGAGACCCGTATCCATATTGGACCAGAGGGAGAAGATACTCAAGAACAAAACTATCAAGTTAGTCCGTGTTGCTTGGGGTCATCACTCTTTGGGTGAGTCAACGTGGGAGCGTGAGGATGATATCCGATCGCGATATCCCGACCTGTTTGACTCGTAAGGTATAATGTCTTTCTTATGCCTTATGCTTAAGTTCCTTGCTTGCATGAATGATTGCTTGATTGACCGCTAGTCCTATATTGTCTGCAATTGATATAGCTTGCTCGACATCTCTAGCCTCTTGATTAAATTCCGAGGACGGAATTCTTTTAAGGTGGGTAGAGTTGTCACCCCCGTTTTCCGTTCTACGTATTTCCAGTATACGTATGCGGAATCCTGACATGTATTTTTATTTTTCTGTCTGGCTAGCTAATTTCATTTTAATCTTGATTTGGTTCGTCATGGCATGTAATGGTTTAACTTGGTTTATTTTGGGTTGGCTTGGTTTTTTTTTTTTGGTTCATCATGTTAAACCCACCACCATCCCCTTTATAACCCACCTAACTTTTCTCTCTCCTCCACTTTCTCATTAACTCTTTTTCCTTCTCCATTAAAGCCACCACCAACCAAGAACACCCCTTAGGCAAGTGCAACTTGCTTCCACAAGAGAGCCCATTTTTATTATTCTATTAGCTTCTCCTCATGTTTCTAAGACACATTAGAACTTGTCATTTTCTATTTTGAGGCTTTAATTTTTGTAGATCTAAAAATAAGTTATTTTTGGATTTTGCTGGTTTTGATCTATCAAACTTCTTTGTTTTCAAGTTTTGATGGTTCCATGTTGTAGAGAATTTTATTCTACCCAATTTTGACCTTTGAAAAGTTGGATTTGGACTTATTTTGACCAAGTTATGGACTTTTGAAGCTTTGGGTTCAAACTATGGAGTTCTTGCTGATTTGGAGAAGACAGTGAGCAGTGTGCGCAAGCTTTTTAGCTTGTGCCACTGAGTTGCGTGCGCTCTTTAGCGCAGCACAGTCTGGCTCATACGCTGTCTTTTGGTGATGTGAGCGCAGTCTGACTCATACGCTGCCTTTTTGGTGACGTGAGCGCAGTCTGGCTCATACGCTGCCTTTTGGTGACGTGAGCGCAGTCTGACTCATACGCTGCCTTTTTGGTGACGTGAGCGCAGTCTGGCTCATACGCTGCCTTTTGGTGACGTGAGCGCAGTCTGACTCATACGCTGCCTTTTTGGTGACGTGAGCGTAGTCTGGCTCATACGCTGCCTTTTGGTGACGTGAGCGCAGTCTGGCTCATACGCTACCTTTTGGTGACGTGAGCGCAGTCTGGCTCATACGCTGCCTTTTGGTGACGTGAGTGCAGTCTGACTCATAAGCTGCTTTTTGGTGACGTGAGCGCAGTTTGGCTCATACGCTGCCTTTTGGTGACCTGAGCGCAGCCTGACCTGAGCACAGCCTGACCTGAGCGCAGCCTGACTTGAGCGCAGCCTGACCTGAGCGCAGCCTGACCTGAGCGCAGCCTGACCTGAGCGCAGCCTGACCTGAGCGCAGCCTGACTTGAGCGCAGCCTGACCTGAGCGCAGCCTGACCTGAGCGCAGCCTGACCTGAGCGCAGCCTGACTTGAGCGCAGCCTGACCTGAGCGCAGCCTGACTTGAGCGCAGCCTGACTTGAGCGCAGCTGACTTGAGCGTAGCCTGACTTGAGCACAGCCTGACCTGAGCGCAGCCTGACTTGAGCGCAGCCTGACTTGAGCATATTCCCCTTTTTATGATTTTTGCACCCATTTTATATCCTTACGCCTTTTAATGTAAACTCGACATGAACCCGATGTGATCATGACATTATTTATGAATATTAATCAGAACAAGGCTTATTGATGGAATTGCATGATTAGTGATCCATCGTGGTGCACTCTTGACAAGTAATTTGACATGATAATTTTTGATGGTGGTCCGTTGTGATGCACCCTTGTCTTGATAAGTAATCTTGATAAGCAACCCGACATGATAACCTTGATACGCTGTTGCGACGGCTAACCTGACATGCTAAGTGAATTCTTGACACCATGGGTGATTGTATTGAATATGCTTGTATAAGCAACCAGTCTTGTCTCGCATCATGTCTAGGACATGTATTCCTGGTTACCACGGTCAGGGATTCATACCGAATCTGACTAGGTTAATGACTAGATTGATCAAGTAGAGCATATAGAGAGGTATTCCGGCTACAAGCAATCCCGTTATCTGGGCGCCTTCCTTGATGGACTTGTAGCCTGCCGACGAGTAGGGCACATTTCCAGCTCACTGTTATGTGGGGCACTACATGAAACGATTACTATGTACACTGTTATGTGTTGCATCCAAGTCACCTAACAAGGCATGATAACTCTAAGCTTGAACCTTGCGTCTGGATAACCTGGATAGTCTGCAGGGCTTGTGGCCGTAGGCGTACCTTATTGCATCTTGCTAGTAACTAAGCTTGTGATAACCCTAGTTAGTTAAGTATCAAGCCGTACTCTTTGCTTGGCCGTGAATGATGGATGGAGTCCTATCTTGTTTAGTCTTCCCTAGATCCAGTACATGGATATCTCCGGACATGCTTGTTTATGCTTTACTTTATCGATAATTGGTTCGAGGCTAAGTTCTGTTCAGGTGAAGGGTTACAACCCCGGTCCTTGTTTGGTTTACGGGTTGTAACTTGGTTACCGGAATAGTCCTCTAGTTATCTTATCGTTTATCATCCTATTTTCTTTAACTCATGTCTTATGTTATTTCACCTATGATTTATGTGCTGACATGCTGGTTTTAGTTCTTAAGTGAAGCCCCCTTTGTGGCACTTGCTCTTTCTGGGGTCTGACACGGCTGGTTTTGTATGACCAGATTTCGGAGCAGCTACCGAGGATCTCCCAATTTTTCTGCCAGATGGTGAA
The DNA here is from genome assembly GCA_029216955.1 of Iris pallida. Lineage (NCBI taxonomy): Eukaryota > Viridiplantae > Streptophyta > Magnoliopsida > Asparagales > Iridaceae > Iris > Iris pallida. The sequence goes on along the minus strand of JANAVB010010796.1, from coordinate 8,048,043 downwards.
CACTAGAAGGAATCCCGACAACGAGTGGGTTTTATTTTGCTCTCCCACTCCCTTGTAAAAATATTCTTTTGAGGCGTTTAGCCGTCGAGCAAGTGTTAGCTCGTTTGCAACTTTACTTACTGTCTGCCTACGGGCTGTAGCATGATTGACAAATCCTAGGGTTGATCATGTATGACTTGAACTCTTGCTAGTCTTCGCATTTTGTATGACTAGCTTCATGATCATCTGAATATATAATGTATGGGACGCCTTACCTTGTATGCCTGAAGATCTACCATCTTGTTATATCTACTTGTTGCTTGAGATTGAGACACTAGGCTTGTTATTGACCTTAAGAGACTGATGGCTTGTAGTAAACCCTCATGCATCTAGACAGCCGTGACCGTATTGCGATATGAGATTCACTTCAATGTACGTAGCTGGCTGTGTCTGTCCTCCGCTCTCCAGTATTCTGGTTCTGGGGCGTGACAAGATGCACCGGAACTTGATGCCCCTGCCACAAGGGAAATGAGTTCCGAGCGGAAGGATGCTTGAATAGCGGCTAATTCCTCCTCCGCAGCCCAAAGGATCTGGAGACTCGGCAGGGTGGAGAGGTCGACCTCCGGAGCCACATGAACAGAGGAGGGTGCAGGAACCAGTTCTCCCCGCTCCGGCCGTTCCGTCGCTTGCTCTCCTGAACTCGATCTAGCAGGAGGCCCCTTAATGTAAGCTGGAGGAGGAGGAGGCATATTCTCTTCCACCAGATCCCCTTTAGCGAACTCTCTCCCGATAATATCCGTCATTGGCAGTGAAGGAGCAGGACCTGTATGTCCGAAGCAACCATCAATCAGCTTAACCCGAACGATGTGATGATAGAGCAAATAAACCTCCTCACTAGTCAAGACTTGGCTTATCTTACCAGGGGGAGTTGCTGAGACTGAGGTTCGCTTACAGCCACCATAGCCTCTTCACCAGCGACATTCGAGCCGAATACAGATGGTTCTGCTGCCCCAGCCGTCCCGGAAGAAGATACAACTGGATCAGCATCACCCGGCTGAAGTTCAGCAGTCTCGGGGATAGGTTCAGCAGTGACCATGTCGCCCTGGGTTGGGACGTCAACAACTGGAGGAACCTCAGCCGTCGCTGGGAGAATCCCGGTGGCAATAATCTCGGCACTCATATCTCTAACTAGAGCAGTTAGAGCGGGGTCAACTTCAGAGGCAGCAGCCGACTCTGGAAAGTCCCCTTCTCCTGACGCCTACAGAGAAAAGAAAAATGATTAGGTCATAGTTCGGGAAAAAGAAGAGCTAAAGAAGAAGATGGTTGTAATTCGATTCACCTCCGAAACGGCGTCAACATCCTCGCATCTCTTCCTAATGAGCAGCCCGCGAGGCTTAACCGCAGCCCGTTTCACGGAGTAAGTTATCTCGCCAACGGCGGGCTCATGCCTACTTCATTTGTGCGAAGGACCAGGCACGACAGGCGACTGATCTGCCACCACATCTTCTGCAGGAGGAAGAGAGTTATCGGGGTCATGCTCGTCATCCTCTTCGTCCGCGGTGGCAGTCTTCGAGTCTGACGCAGAAACCGTGTTCTTCCTCTTCTTCTTCGCCTTAGACCCCTTGGACTTCTCCTCCAAGCCAGTACCAATAATGAAGCTGGCACTCAGGTCAAAACCAACAGGAGGCTTGTTCGCCATGACATGGTATAGAGCCGTCAAGTACAAGATCTCCCCTGACTCCTCAGCATCAGAAATTGAGAAGCTGGTACGGGTGTGAACCGTGTTATAATAGTGCCAGGCCCTGATGCCGTCAAGGACACTACCTTCAAAACCCAGGCAAGAGCTGGGACTGTCCAAGAATAGCTGACTATATCCAAACTGTCGGGAGAACCTACTAGGCAAGTAAGGCTCCAAGTAGACAGTGTTGCGGTTGCGGTATACCAGGTGGGCGGGATGAATGTTGTGCAACCAAAGGAGCATCTTGTCGGATAAGAAGTGAGGAGGCCCAATACCATCAAGATGTACGGCCCTCACTTCCTCAGCAGTAAATTAAGGAACAGACAAGAAAAAAGTGTATCTGTCCACTCTCGCCAGCGCCATCCAACAGGCGCACATAGTCTCGCAATCCCAAGGCATGCGGCGATACTGGAAGATGAAAGCGTCATCAGCAGTTACGCCATCTTCGGGGCCAGGCCTCATCAAAGACCGGCAATGCATCAGCAGCCACCCCATCAGATAATGATAGGGCAGTTCAATACGTTCAAAGTCCTTCGTCGTGTCACGGGCAATGACCTTGGATGAGAAAATACGAAGGCCACGGTGTATATTGCACACCATGGCCGGGAGAAGAGCTAGTCTGACCCCGAAGACCAGCTTCACAGCAGGGAGGATGAAGTTACGGCTGATCCACTCAATAGAACCAGCCCCTTCTGAGACCACGCAGTTCCGCAGCCACACCATCAGGAATCCTGCCAGGAGTGCCTTCTCGGACAACGGCTGAGTGTCTTGATAAAATAAGCAAAAGAGCCAGATTGACTCCCGAATCTGTCGCCGGCGGTTCTTATCCTCTTGGCGGTCGATACTTGGTCCTGTACCTCCTGAGTGCGAGGACTTCCGGGAGAAACCCGGCCTGAGGCACCGAGCTTAAAAAGATAAGTGAGCCAGGCCTTTGTGTGAGGAAGGTTTCCTTTCGAGCTGTCGTTCTTTTTCTTCGATAGCTGTTGGCACGTGCTGTGATGACACAGCAGTTCCCGGTAGACGGCAACAAAGCCCGAGAACCTCTCCTCCAAATCCTCGAACTCTTTGTTCGTCAAGGTATACACCTCAAAGACTTCATTTTCCCAAGGCAGCTTGGAGACGGCATGCATCTCGTGGAGAGCAAGCCCCATCTCCCCTACGGGTGTAAAGAAGGTCCCTGTACGGCAGTTGTACATCTCCAGCAGAGCCATGAACAATTTCTTGTTTATGGGTAAGCTGTGGCTGGTGCCCCGAATAGCATGGTAGAGTCCAATCTCGTGCAGGAGAGTCTCGTATTACCGTGCGATCCATGTAGACAGGTTGGTCCACGAAGGGATGGGGTTTACCCAACTCGGTAGCGACAACCGGCCAACGGGATAGGACCCCTTCCGAGCAAGCTGGTTCAGGAAAGTGTCAGCTTGAGAGAACTTGAAGTTGGGACCCTGCACATTCAAGAAACTGCCCGGGGCCAACCCCATCACGTAGCGGCTGACCGGTACCTTGCCTGCATACACTGACCCCAAGTTGTTGTTATAGTGGATGTTGCCCACGAACATCCCAGACCGACTCGGAGTCAAGGAATCCTCCATCTTTCTGTCCATCGGTAGTATGTTGAACCACGACAGTGGGAAGTGGCGCTCCAGCAGAGGAATATGGATCGCCATCCCGTCAGAAGTAAAACTCCAACTCTCAGATATATCCAGAACTTGGGAGTTCATTACAGTTTAGGCATCCCCGAAGAGGAACGCAGGCTTCAGGTGTTTGTCCCCCAGCAGCCCTGAGTTCATCATCCCGAGATAAAGAAGAAGGACTGGTTTTTAATGTCTCTCAGCCTCTTCACAGGTTCGTCTTTGGGAAGCTGGTTCACCACATAGTCGACTATGTGGTCGAACCTATAGCCCACAGCAGATTGGACGTGACCTACCAAAGGTTCTTCCGCAGGATTGACTGGCAAATTCACTGAAAAAAAGGACAAAAGAGACAAGTTAGAAGATGGCCAGGGAGAACTACTTAGTGTTTCCGAGCTTATGCGGCTCTGATCAGGTGGGTCCTTATGCGGCTCAATTTAATAAAGTTTATGCGGCTATATTTTGGGGGGGTGTCACGACCCGCACCCTAGAGTAAGGGCACGAGAACGTAACAACGTCCAGCCTACGCCGCAGTGTCGGCGGTAGAACGCTGTCCTAGGTTACAACATTTAACAATATAATGCTAAGCAGTTTATACTCCCCGAATGGGGGTGACATAGCAGATACAGACTCAATCACATCTAAGGTAGAGCATGATAAGGATAGATAAAACATGAAATCCAAAAGAGATACAGGAGATAGAAGTCTAAGTGTCTAAGATACATAAACCCAGAAATACATCTCAAAACTCAAATACAGATACAGTAATCCACAAAGTAAATACAACTCCAGACAAAATAAAATAACTACCTAAATAACCTCTACTGTGTCTCCTCTAGGCTAGCAGGCAATCCCAGGCCATCTGTAAAATTTATCAACAGGTCCAGTCAGGACAGGAGCGAGTACAGTACATCTCAACAGATCATAGCAGGTTAGAAAATATAATCATGCAGTAAAGTAAGATACAGGTACTGAAAAAAAACAGTATATAAACAGAGAGAGAACTGTAATAGAAATATCTACTATATAGAGAGAACTAGCAGTGACTAGTGATTCATAGTACAATATAGACATATAAATGGCCTGGGATGATTCTGATAAGACACTAAGGAATGATTCTGATAAGATACTACTGGTGTATTATTCACATGTCCAATTCTACTCCCCCGTACCTCCAATCAATACACAAGGATCCAGCCAGGTTATGTTATATGATTCCATGCACGGCCCCCGAAGGGTGATACATGGATGTCCCATAAATGGGGATTCTGGGGGTTACCCAACAGTGTAAGATTCAAGAGACTCTGTGATCATGAGGGTACATGTCACAAGTGATCAAATGAACCAAGAAGCATAGTGATACGCCATGTAAGTGAAACGCACAGAACACGTAGTACCCGATGCTCCCTAAGGATAACATCTCAAGAAAGGATCCATATAGTACCAATCCGTGTGACCATCATGATAGTACAAGTAAAGTAATCTACTGCAGGAAATAATTCTAAGTAGGATATGAAATGATCAGAGAATGTACTCGCCTGATAACCTGAACAGTTGATAAGTATAGGGGGTCCCACTGAAGCCACAGAGTCCTAATTAAAGCAACACAGGTTACAAGGTGTTCAAGTTGTAATAAATGAATCTCTATAATCAATCTACATTATTCTAGGTTCTTCTAAGTCAAAACAACTCTAGGTCGACTCCGGTCAATAATCTAGTCAAACTAGGTCAAGTGTTGACTTACAGTTGACTTACAGTTGACTTTGGGTCAACTGGTCAACTCTGGTCAAACAGGGTCAATTCTAGTCTAATATAAAGTGTACTTCGTTATTTGTACGTCGAAACTTACGTCACGCAAATCGAGATAAGAAGATTATCGGTAAGGTTGATAATCTTATTATAGTGATCCACGTGTCCAACTTGTCAATTTTAGCGATGTGAGATCACTGGAATTGGCTGATCTCAGTTTCGTTGTACTAATCCCGAAATACGAACATTATATGAATTAATTATTAATTAATTTATAAAAAGACTAAACTCAGAGAAACTATCAACAAACATTGTCGGACGATGAAAAAAACATCACCAACGTGTCCAGAATGGTCAAATTAGCTAGGATAGCCTACCCAACGGTCCAATTTGGACACAAGGGCAAAAAGGTAATTTCGGGTCAAAACGATGTCCGTGTCGGAGCCGTTTTGCACCGAAAAACGTGCGAGAAAACAAATCTATAAAATATAACAAATTATTTGTCCACGAAACCAGAATGACGATACGAACCCAACGGTATCTCCAGAATTGGATTCCGTTGACTCGATCTCAATTTGGACCGTTGACCAGAACTTTGAATTCCAGTTTGCACAGAAATGCGTGCCGGAGCCAATATTCTCAAAACTTAGCAAACTACCTATCAACGAGTCCAGAATGATGATATGAACTCAACGGTATCTCCGAAATTGGATTCCGATGAGCCGATCTCAAAATGACCCGTTGACCCAGATATTGGTATCCGACTTGCACCGAAATGCGTGTCGGATCCAATGTCCACCAAAACCTAGCAAATTATATGTCAACGAGTCCAGCATGACGATACGAACTCAACGGTATATCCGGAATTGGATTCCGATGAGCCGGCGTCAAAAAGTTCTATTGACCCAGAAAGTGGGACCCGCTTTGCACCGAAATGCGTGCCCAGGCCCACGTTCTCCAAATCTAACAAATTTTATATGAAAACATGCCAGAACGATGCCACAAGTCTAATGGTGGTGTCAGAAATGAAATCTGGAGTCCCGTGTTCAAAAATGGAATTTTACAAGTTGGAAATTACGAATTCGGACGACCAACTTTGGCGTCGAATTCAACCAATCAAACAAGCTCACAATGAAACGAAACTGGAGGGGTAGTAAGAGGGTCACACCGGAACTGGTAGCACGCCAAACGAAGCTGCGGTGGAGGAGATACAAGCTGACGAAGTTGGCCCCGCGAAACTGTCCAAATTTAATACAATTTAAACGGTCAACTTAGTGGCCGGTTTTGATGTATCAAACGATAAAATTAACGGACGAAAATTGACAGGGATGAAGGTGGATATACCGAGATTGTGACGGAGCGAAGAGATCGCCGATCCAATGGTCGGATTTTCGGGAAAATGCGTGCGAAGTCGCTGCGACGGAGCGCCAAAATGAACTCGATCCCGCACGCGTCACGACGGGACGTCGTACAAAACGCATGAATCGCCTCGACGGCGCATCCCGGAGGATAGTGGCCGTCAGGGGAAGGCAGCGTAGGGTGCGTCCGGTATGGGGGGGTCGTCCCTGCCGGCCACGGCGGCGGTGGCGCCTGCACGCACGCGCGGCCAACTTTGGCTGCTGCTGTGCGCTGTGCGCGCGCCGCGGCGCTGCATGGTCGGCCGGCGACGGCGTGGGCCACACGGCCAAGGGGCGGCGATGCCCTGGTGAGGCCGGTGGGTGGCGGTGGCTAGGTGGTCACGGTGGCCGGGGTGGAATGGTTGGTGATGGCGGCGGTTTGGAGTAATGGAGAGGAGGAGAGGAGGAGAAGGTGGAGATGTGGTACGGTGGTGGTTGTGGTCGACGGCCAAGGAAGGAGGGTGGCCGGGGTCGTCCAGCCAAGGAGAAGGCTGGGGGAGGTCGGGTTGGCCATGGTGGTGGTGGAGTTGTGTGCTCGGGTGTGGAGTTGAAGTTGTTGCTGTGAGTTGTTGTTTTTGTGTAGGAAAAGTGTAGGGAAAGAGAGAGAGTGAGATGTGATACTAAATGTAAGAGGGAGAGAGAGAGAGAGAAAAAGGTTGCCTAGGTTTTAGGGCCAGCTCCAAAAGCTAGAGGGGGGAAATTTGTTGTCATGTGGAAATTTGATGGTTGGGATTAATTGAAGGGAATCAAAGGCTAGGATTTAATAGCAAAAAAATGGGATCATTCCAAAGGATTAAAATAAATGGAAATTTTCCATTAAATATTAAAAAATAGGTAAAATAAGTACTTGATATTTTTGGGCAAGAAAATATGAGGGTGTTATGATGGAGAGCAACATGGATCTGGGCTAGACTCGGTAGAGCCGGATTGGGTCAAAACCGGACATTGTGCAAAAATCGAATTAAAATTAGGCATTGATGATCATGAGTGAATAAGTAGCACATGGGGATTCCAATAAATGGGACACAAGTGGCGGACGGATAGTAGGCTCAATGTGGGCTATGTCCATAATTGGGGCTGACAGGTTTTGGTCGACATGGGACCCACAAATCAAGTTGGAAAATAAATGTGACACCGTGGGGTAAAATAAAATCGGGTCACGTGTCAGAAAAGTTGTGTGAAACAAATGGAGCACAAGATGGCGTGTCTGAGTTGGGACACGAAGGTCATGGGTGACGAGCGTCTCGAGTAGATCATCAATGAGGAGTTGGTTTCAAGAAACTGACTGGTCTTGCGCTCCCAAATTAAAAGTCACGGTAACGTACAAATAATGATCAAGGAAAAGAGTGGGAAATCAATTAATAATCAAATGGTCTAAATCGACCAGAAGTTCAGCGAAGCAAAAAGAGCACAAGGGAACAAGTTTGAGTGGGACACCATATACCGTCATGAAGGTAATCCTGTCAACTCCAAAACTCGTGAAGAAGATTTCCAGAGTTGAACATCCTCGATACTCCAAATATCAATGGTACGGGAAAGTACACTTAAGAAAAAATAACAAAATAAATTATTTATCAAAACCAATCAATCAGGAAATAAAATAAAATGAAAAAATTAACCCGAAATTCAGGGTGCTCACAGGGGGGCTCATGCGGCCCAGTTCAAATGAGCTTATGCGGCTCTGTTTAAGCGGGTGCTCATGCGGCCTAGTTCAAGTGAGCTTATGCAGCTCTGTTTAACGGGGCCTCATGCGGTCGAGTTCAGATGGGCTTATGCGGTTCTGTTTAGCAGGATTTTATGCGGCCAATTCAAGTGAGCTTATGCGGCTCTGCTAAGTGGGTGCTCATGCGGCCGATTCAAGTGAGCTTATGCGGCTCTAATTTGGTGGGGTCTTATGCGGCACAGTTCAAGTGAGCTTATGCGGCTCTGTTTAGCGGGTGCTCATGCAGTCCAGTTTAAAAGAGCCTATGCGGCTCTGATTTGGTGGGGTCTCATGCGGCACAGTTCGATGGGTCTTCATGCGGCCCAGTTTGTAAAGTGCTTATGCGACTCGGACATGAGATGTACACGCGGTACATGTAGCACAGTATGCGGATTCATCACAATGAACTTGAACAGTTCAATGAAGACGAAGAAGGCCCGCGCATAAAATATGCGGCGTAGCCATGATGGTTAGGGTTTTGAGTTCATACAATTTCTCCCAATATCCTTACCATCATTGGCGGGGTGAACGTCGGGATGAACTGTGGATGCCTCAGTCGATGAGGAAGCCGCTCCCTTACCCTTCGCCGCAGCGCTAGAGGAAGCTTTGGAAGCCATCGATGATCGGAGAAGGAAGAGAGGACGGCGACTAAGAGCAAGAAAGGTTGAAGAGAAAAGAAAGTAAAGAGTCTCTCTCTTCCAAAAGTACTCATATTTATAGGCTGACGAGGGGCGTGTGAATCGATGGATGCTTCGCATTACGTGCTGCCTAGAAGATGAGACCGACTCTTGGGATTTTATTTCCTCATGCAAAAAAGAATGCTCAGAATCAACAAAGCAAATCCAAATATTTAATGCCGACTCTTGGGATTTTACCCAAAAGACGGCTTTAAATCAAAATAAATCAAGATCAAATTAATGAGACGCCTACGTGGCATAAAGGACAGCATGTGGCCAGAGAAGTCTATGCAGCCAGAGCAGCTTATATGGCCAGAACAGTCCATGCGGCCAGAACATCCTATACGGCCAGAGAAGTCTATGCGGCCAGAACATCCTATGCGGCCAGAGGAGTCTATGCGGTACGAAGAGCTTATGCGGACATAGCCATGCTTCTTATTTAAAGTATTTCAATTTTACAAATTGAAAACTTTGAAGGGGTCTTGTAGAAGCATGAAAAAGAACAAAAAAGTCTATGCGGCTCAAAACAGGGGAAGTCTCATGCGGTTCAAGAATCTCTTAGAGCTTCATGCGGCTCAAAAATCCTTTAGAGCTTCATGCGGCTCAAAAGTCCCTTAGAGCTTCATGCGGCTAAAAAAATACTTTAGCGCTTCATGCGGCTCGAAAGTCCCCGATAGCTCCATGTGGCTCGAAAAAAGCCACGTGACCCTATGCAGTTCAAAAATAGGCCTCTACAGCTGGCCATAACTACTCTGTGCAGCTGGCTCATTAAATGCTCTGACGCAATGCGGTAGCTCTGACACAAAGGATTGACAGCTCTGACATAAAGGTAAAATGATGACTCTGACATAATGACATGCTCCTAGAGAGACGAGAAAAATCTTTATAGCTGGCACGATCCACCAATTCCAAAGCTCTTTATGCAGATCGCTTCAAGGACTTCCATGCGGCTCTGACATGAGGCCACCCTCATGCAGCTCAGTTATGGGGGACACCCTCATACGGCTCAGTTGTGAGGCCACCCTCATGCGGCTCGGTTGTGAGGCCATCCTCATGTGGCTCAGTTGTGAGGCCACCCTCATGCGGCTCAGTTGTAAGGCCATCCTCATGCGGCTCAGTTGTGAGGCCACCCTCATGTGGCTCTGCCATGATGCACCATTCATGCGGCTCGCAGCATAATGGCGGTTGAGACACGTGGCAGAAGATTGACTGAGACTTATCCACACAGATTTATTACAACCAATAAATCATAACAATACAGATTTATTACAACTGACACAACTGTCCAGATTGATTCCCAACAAACAGATCAAAGTTAATCTTAACCAATCTCCAACCGCCCACTTTTTAAGGCGCAGTTACTGCACACCTCACTCATCACAAATTCCTTAAATAGCATGGTATTATTCCTTTGCACACACACAGAGCAAGAGCAGCACTCAGAGAAAAGCACACACAGAGCAAGATATACACAGAGAGCATCTCACAGAGAAATATGCATAGAGAGAGCACTTCTTCGCCGGATCCAAGGCCGTGTTCGATTGTCCAAGGAGTAAGGCAGAGTTGATATCACTTTTCCGAGCCTCTACCGTCACCCCCCAGAATCAAAAACTAAATAATTGTACTTAGATTGCTTTTCCTAGGTTTTGTTCCTAGGCTCTCTTTGTACGAGCGAGTTTGTATTGTGAATCAAAGTTCAGTCCTCCCATAAAACTGTTCTGTTCTTAGATAATCAATGGCAAACACCAACTAGAGTTCAGCAGGCACAACATCAGCCTCGAGGACAGGACCGCAGGGTGTAAACCCCCGCCCTAAATTATTATTATTATTATTATTATTATTATTATTATTATTATTTATTGACCCAATATAATAAGTTAGGATTTTGTAGATAATTTAAATTAATATGTTTTATATCTAGAAAATTGTTTATAAGGATATGTAAATAGAAATTATAAACTTAGTATTAGAAGAGGGGGGATATGCAAATCTGATTTGTTAGAAGGCCTAGTAGTAAATATTCAAATTTGAATATAAACTGTCCATTAAACCTCTGTTCGAACGGACTGATTTGATCGAGAGATCGTCTCAAATCTTTAGCACAATTACAGTCCGATCCAAAATCGAATTCCTCTCTATCCAAACCTCTACTTGATCAAACCTAGCATCCTATATATAAGGAGAGATGGCAGTCGGTTCCCCTCTCGATTAACCCTAAAAAATTCTCAACCCTTTTTTACCGCAAGAGGAGCAGAGGAGAAAATTGAGGGAGCAGTAGGGTTTCGCTTCAATCCAAAAGGTAAACTGACCTATCCCTAAGCCTACAATTACTGTCTTTTACCACACATTAGGGAAGTGGTTTATAGGTGCTCGATTTAAGGCCTAGTAGGGAACATATGGGAAGTAGATATTGTATATTGAGCACAGGGGTGACCGGATAACACTTCAAGTATCAATAAAGGGAGGCAGACTGCCAGTTATAAGTCTAATATTAAATACATATGATTATAACATCCAGTAATGAAGGGTTTTGCATATAAAGGTAAGGGTGTCGAGTCTTGCAAAAGGGTAGATGGGCGTAATCCTGTGAAAACACGCATCAAGACACGAAGGCTTGGTGCCAGAAGGTGCGGTATCATAGGATACATGCTGCCCTGCTGTGGATAGGGATGCGCCTATCAGAAGGACAAACTAAGATACTGTCATGTTAGATTCTTTTATCCACTAGATATTGTTATGTTAGATTTTTCTTGTCTTAACTTAAGTACTGTCAGGACACATGTATTCCTCTTGTATCAAATTGATAATGATATGTTGGATAACCCTATGTATGCCATGTTACCAGTGTCGAAGTTATCGGGTAGGCTTAATAATGTAAATTGATTTAGAGTTAAGGGCAGGCATCAGTTCTCAGTATACATGGTAACTAGAATATTATATATAAAATTAGGAGGAATTGACACTAAGAAGAATGAAATGGAGCATGCGCAAGGGTGCACGAAGTCAGAGTACCAGTTATGGGTAATACACAGGTAGCCACTTGTGTATAGGCATAAAAGTATATAGGTAAAGGTTTGTGTCAATGGCAGTAGGCAAATGTACTGGGTAACAACAGGTAAAGCCTGGGGGTTCATGGGTACCATTATGTGATCTATAGGATTCCAGGAAAGGCTATGACCTATGAGTAATTTCTACATTTAGGTGGCTTTGGGTAGTAAATAGAGAGCATTAGGAATATTGATACTTGGTAGCAGCCCTTCTCTTTTATGCTCTGTTTTATATCAGTATATCTAGTTCTTTCCCCATTAGTCTGTACAGGCCATTCGCGTTTTAAATTCTCTTGAAAATACATTTACTCCATGGTTGCTCTCTATCTGTTCAGTTCCAGTTATAGAGTAGTAGTCCTCATGTTATATGTTTCAGTCCCTACATGGCCTATGTTCAAACCCCTCCTTGTTATGTTCAATAATCTACAATTCGATCCTAACATTAGGCAAGCTATTGATTTTGTTCATTCTTTTTATTGAATTCTCTGTGTGCGCTTTCAAAGTTCTTTTCACATAAACTAATGGATTGTAGTATGATGATGCAAATTTCATTCTTATGTGCATATTATTTTACTGAAATTAATTATTAACATATATACACCTTCTGTACTTCTACTATGCCACTTTGATGTATATCGAAAATGTATTAATGTTGATATGTCTCATCACTTTTTTTTCCATCGCTTCAGTCTTATGTTTACTGTGCTCTTCCTCAGTAAACTTGCATAATCAGCAATTTCTACTCTCCTTCTTTCTACTTATTTTTATGGTCAAAAACTTACTGTCTTTGGTTACTACTGACTTTAATACCTAAAGGAAGTTTGAGGACTTTGTACTTGTTTGTAGAATTGATCTGCTTAATCTGATGGCCAAAGTGATATATTGCATAAACAGTGGGTTGATGTATACAAACAAGTGTAATTGAAAAAGGATACTATAGCCATAGAAATCAATTGAGATCATATTGATGAGTTTACTGCAGTTATTCTATTTTATCATTATCTTTACTTCACCAATCAGATGTCAACCAATCCACATTCGAGTTATCCTATATGATGGAGTCAGTCCTACCATACCAATTATCCATTCCCATGAACCACATTACCCTATGTTAAGTTTTCTTTTGTTCAGTTTCTCTTGCATACTCATAATGCCCTGCATCTTGATGTCTTCCATTCTCTTTTGATCGGTATTGTGAGGCAGCAACACACTGATACATGAAAGCCATGTCTTAGTGAGCCATAGAAGCATCCTTACACAAACAGAGCAATATAAAGGATACATGAGGGAATTCCCTTAAGCTAAATGACAGCCTGGTACTGTCATTAACTATTAGAACAACTAGGATGACTTTGGCAATATTAGACAGTGATAGTGGTTACATTAGAGGAGGAAAAACATAGGATGAGTCCAACATTAGGAAAATGAGTACAGTAATGGGATGGGTTAGTGTCATACCTATGAGTAACCTCATTAAGAATATGGAAGTTAACCTCAACAAGTGGAGAAATTGAGGAAAACCTCAGATATATAAATAGGTTTTGAGGAACTAGGTAGCATACCCACCTAACAATTAAAATACAAATAAACTTAGAAGTCTAAATACCAAATAGATAAGTAACTCCTGATTGAATCACCATTAACATTATAAGTTATAAACAGGTTCATTGGACTTTTGACTCAACACTTGGCTCGTGCCAGCAGCTCAGGACCACAGGCAAGTATACCTTGTCGAACATATACAGTATTCATATGGTTTTCTCTTTCTTTATTGTATTCCTTTTTATATTGTCACATAATTTTCATATTGCGATTGGTGTCCTGGATTGTCTTATTTGTTCTAGATTATGTGCACGTATAGGATATTCGATATTGTTTGTCTATTAGTCTTCTTCATGTTATCATGTCTTGTGATAGAGTTGCCAGTTCTACACCTTGTTCTTGACTTGACCATTCTTGACTGGGAGTATCTTGCATTGTACTATAGTTGAGACATACTATAGATTGGAAGTATCTTACATTGTACTACGACCTATAGCAGATTCTTCTACCTTGATATTGATAGATTGTCTTGACTTGCGACACTATAAATTGAGAGTATCTTACATTGTACTACGATTTATAGGTGTATTCTTGATCTTGCATTCCTTTAGGAGAGGAAATCGATACTAGAAATCTTGACTGGGAGTATCTTGCATTGTGATACAGTCGAAACCTACTATAGATTGGGAGTATCTTGCATTGTACTACAAGCTATGGGGGTTAACCGATTGATTGATAGCTAAGTCTAGTATTACATTTCCATATTTTAGATATCTTTCTGGCACCGTTCTTATCCTCCATACATGTTATTTACTGTCATATTAGTAGGCATATTTTATGTATCTTACTAGTCCTCTGAGGACCTGGTGATCTCTTCAGGTTAGCCGCACTTGAGCCAGGTGGAGACGAGCAGTGTTGAGCCAGTATTTAGATCACGGTATTGTTGCGTTGATGTTTAGCATAGTTGGTTTCAGTTGTATCGTTCATGTCTTATTTTATTCCGTCTACTGGTAGTGGATTTGTGTCCACCGGACGTGACTTAAACAACTTGAAATTCAGTTATATTATTCAGTCCTTTATTTCAGTTGTATTTATTGGATTTGGATGTGACTTTACTTTCTGTGGATGAGATCTAGATTACCTTGTTGGACATAGTTTTGTGACTTGTATATATACTAGACAGCGTTCTACCGCCGACACTGCGGCGTAGGCTGGACTTGGACACATCTCGTATCCGAAAAGTGGGTGCAGGTCGTGATAATTCAGGAGGGGCTATTAGGAGTGGAAAGCGTCCCTGTGTGTAGAGGGTAGCACACCAGCCATAGCAGATGCAGGCACCAACTAGAGTTCAGCAGGCACAACATTAGCCTCGAGGACAGGACCGCAGGGTGCAGACTTGTGCCTACTGTAAGAAGACGGGGCACATTTGGGAGACTTGTTATAGGAGACAGAAGGTTTGTTTATTCTATGGATCCGCTGCTCACCAGGTCAAGGATTGCCCTACTGCACCCGCATATGACGGAGCACCGGGTCAGAGAGAGGGAGTTAGGCCACCTGTGGCGCAGCACCATGCCCAGCACCAGAGGGGCAGGGCTTTTGCGCTGACGGTCGAGGAGGCCGATGCTATGGGTGACGAGTTAGCAGGTCTGTCTTTCCTGTTCTTCTTCTTTCCCACCTTGATATATGATTTTATTATTACCTATCAGGATATTCTTGTGATATGCTAGATAGCGTAGTGACCCTGTTCCAGACTATGAAATCACGACCAGTAGGATTATGATTGCATGTTATAGGATAGTTATTTCTTGACCTTGATTGATTGGGGGTTTGACCTAGAAGGAGTACGATCACCTTAAATTTCAAGGACGAAATTTTTCTAAGGAGGGTAGATTTGTAACAACCACTTTTCTAAATAAAGGTAATTTTGAACTTTTGTAAAATTGATTATTAAATAATAGGATTTAATTCATGATAGTAATTTTTGGTAAATTTTAATTAATTTAATACTATTTAATTTGGTGCATTATAATTTTGTTGTTTTGCTAATGTAACCCTAGAATTGTTAAGCCTAGAGACTAACCATGACCATGGGGACCTAACCATGTGATTAGAATGACTAATTACAACTTTTTAGCCTAAGGATATTTTGGTCATTTGTGACTTTTGAATTAATTAGAATTTTGATTAAGTGATAATGTGCTAAGTGTTTTGTTAGAGATTAACCTAGAATTACCCTAACCTAGATATTATCCATGAGCCTAGATATTAGATTAGAAGCTTCCATCATGACAAGGTTAGGAATATCTAAATATTAACTTGAAGTTAGATATTTTTTAAGGATAGATATTTTCACTTGGGCCTTTAGCTTGAGGCCTAGAATTAAACTAGCTAGAGGCCTTAAACCTCATAAAACTTAACCCTAACCCTAGAAATAACCCTAGGCTGCCATCGAAGGATCTCTACCTCTATATAACATCTCTTAGTACCCCTTTACCTCTTTTACATAGCCTCTTAAGAACCCTAATAGTGTTCTTCCCCAAATCACCCCCAATTCTTTATTTCTCCTCCAAATTAAGTCTATTCTTTTGCACTGGACTCTATTCCTGGTGTAGAGACTGTGGGAGACTAGCTAGCAAAGATTTGGAGGCTTGGGATCATTGTAAATTGGAGAAGGGCCCTCATTCATTAAGCTTTTCATTGAGATTCACTCTCAATAGGTAAAACCTATCAAACTCATTCAAATTCTTGATTTTTTTTCCATAGTTGCATTCATTTAGGTGTCCCATAGCTGTAGACCAAGTTTGGTAGGAATTGGTGTCCATTTGATACGCATATCGGACATGTATCAGAGTGTGTATGCAAGTGTTTGATGAAATGCCTCAATAAACTTTTTGTTCTTATTTTTTAAAACTAATTTCATATTTGTGTAGCATATTACATGGGGATTTGATTTCATTTTGACTGAGTTTAATTTAGTGTCATTTTTGTGTCCAAATTGGACACGCACTCACTGTCTGGACACTACACAGGGGAGTAATGTGCTCCCCTGCTGCTGGATACCTCGTACACGTTGCACATGGGACGTGGACCCACGAGACTTGGGCACAGAGGTAGGGCCATCAGTGTCAGACCCCCCTCGAGTTTTGGGACACCTCGTGTCGTATCGGACACGTTATCTCACTCGTATGGATCACTCAACACTGTACACACGCGCACAATGGCTTTCTGATACACGTTCGTATCTTGGACATGGTGATACTTGGACTCAAATTAGGGTGTTAGACACCTAGCCCTATACCTACCCTAGGGTTGGACACGAGCACGAGGCTCGAGGGTGGACACATGAGTCCCTGGACCCCTCGACACCTCAGCACGAGCCCCCACTATCACTATTTTACTGATACAATGTAAATTATTTATTTTGACACTTGTGTCCATTTCCTGGATACGTGGACACATTCCTAGGTTCGATACATATAGGCTAGACCTCTGTACACTAGTTCCCTATTATAATTTCGAGTTTGTTTATGAAATTGGTTTTGATTTGACTTAAAATTCTGATACATAAAACTGTTTACTGTTTTATCCCGAGATTTTGATGTTGGATTTTGGAATTTGATTTTGTTTTGGGTTTGTTGACAATATATATATATATATATATATATATATATATATATATATATATATATATATATATATATATATATATATATATACATACTGATACATTTGATGTTGGGATTTTGTTTGGATATATACATGTATAAGTGCACTGTTTGGGGTCTGAACAATGTGTTCATAGTTTGGGGATTTTGGTAAGTTTGGAATTTGATTAATAACCTGAGATTTCCAGAATTTGGGGTTTGGATTCAATTTGTATTCGACTGTTAACCAGTGTTGTTGGGTTTTAAATTTGGGTTTTGGATATGATTAGAGTTTTGGGATGTCGAGTGCTTTGGGGTTTGGGTTCAATTTGTATTCGACCGTTAACCAGTGTTGTTGGGTTTTAAATTTAGGTTTTGGATATGATTAGAGTTTTGGGATGTCGAGTGCTTTGTTATATATATATATATATATATATATATATATATATATATATATATATATATATATATATATATATATATATATATAGATATATATATATATATATATATATATATATATATATATATATATATATATATATATATATATATATATATATATATATGAGTATAGGTTTAAAAAAAAAAAAATATATATATATATATATATATATATATATATATATATATATATATATATATATATATATATATATATATATATATATATATATATGAGTATAGGTTTGAGTATATTTTAAGTATTTGATATCTCGAGTTTATTTTGATAATCTGGGTGTAGCATACTGAGTTTGATTTAATTGGAATTTCATGTGATATTGGGTTGGATATGATTTTGGTTTAAAACTGAGATTGAATCTCAAGTTTTGCATATAAGTATGCTTGTAATATATGTATGTTTGTGTAGGTATCTAAATATGAATGCATTATGTTATATTTTCTTAGGCTTTGAGATTGGCTTGGAATACCTGAGAATTGATCTTAGTTGTGTTCTCAGTCTCAGTCCCAGCCCCTTTATTTTCTCTCTCTCCCCTCAGCTCACAGTCCATTTTTTCCTCTTTCTCACTGTCACAGCCACACACAGCCCCTCACATCTTCCTTCCCTCTTTTTACCTATATATATATATATATATATATATATATATATATATATATATATATATATGTACTATATATGTATATATGTTAATGTAATATATGCATGTATGTAATGAATGTAATGTATATAAATATGTAATGTATGTAATATATGCATGTATGTAATGTATATAAATATGTAATTTATGTATGTATGCATACATAAATGTATGTATGTATACATGTATGCAATGTAATGTATGTATGTATACATACATGAATCATGAATGTAGTGTAAGTATGTATGTATTTATGTATTGTATATATAGGTTGTACATAGGCCTAGTGTATAGTATGACCCTAGATATTGACCCAAATAGCCTAATTGACCAAGCTTGACTAGACAGTTGGCCAAATCCTAGATGTTGACTAGTTTGACCAGAGTTGACCAAGAGTTGACTTTGACCTAGATTGACTTAGAATTATGTAGTTTGTATTGTATACTTCAATTATATCATATTGAACACATTATAACCTATACTGCTCTAAATAGGACATTGTGACTCCGGTTCGGACAATTGATATACATCAGTCATTCAGGGTATCAGGTGAGTACATTTTCTGATAGTTCTTTCATTTACTTGTCGATTACTGTATTTCAGTTCTAGTTAGTTCTATTTGATTCTTGTTACAAACACAGATTGGTATTACTGAATTCATGTATGCGACACACATACTTTACTCATCTTGCCTCTATTGTTCGAATCACCATTCGAACTATTCGAACCACTTATTAGCATCTTCATGTGCTGGTTAGACTTGTATTCGATTTATGTATCGGATTATGGATTCACTTGTATTAGTTGGGCAGAAAAATACTTGATTAGACATGTGAATATTTCTACTATTCGAACCACCTCTCTGTGAACGATATTCGAACGATAGCCATCCCACATTTGGCCAGGTGTGCGGTGTGCCGTATTACCCTTAGTCGTTTACATGTCTATCTCAGTATTTTAAAACACACTTGGATAATTGATTAGAACCATCATGGATCATTATTAGCACCACCTTATTCGAACTACCTTATTAGAACATTGATTGGAATCACATTCGACTCGTCTTGTATTAGACTCACATTGGAATTGCACTCGACTTACATTGTACTGTCTGGACTTATATCATATTACTCTAGTTCAGCTACCTTGTATTACAGTCTTCCTTACCATGTTTCTTCTCTTGTTTTGTTATATTACTTTTTTTTGTACTTTAACTGTTGCTCTACATCATTACCTATATAAAACTTTCATGTTCATCAATATAACTGTCTATAACTGCTTTATAGTCTTTGTCATTTACTTGAAATTTCTAGATGAGTTGTGCTCGTTCCAATCCTGACTGGATGTTGACAAAATATTACAGATGCTTGTCCTACTTACTATGGACCCTGTCAGCCCCTGTTTTTTAAATTTTGGTTTAATTAGTGTTAATTAGATGTTAATGACCTATTTAACTTTAAAATGATTTATTATAATTATTAGGAATTTTTCTAGAATTTTTAAATAATTTTAAATGAGTTTTAATTACTAAAAATATAAGTTTGCAATTTTATAAAATGTTTTAATTGAGTTTTGCAATTATTTAGATTGTTTAATTATAATTTACAATTTTCTAAATGTTATATGCAAATTTATTTTGCATATAAACCGAGCGGGAGGGGATTTGCAAATTCAATTTTTTATTAGTTAATGGGGAGGACCAAACTGTTATTTCCTAAAATCTAGGGACCTAACTGCTAAACCGCCGTCACCCCCCCCCCCCCCATCTCCACGTTCCTACCTGCCCCAGACAACCATCGACGAGCGACGACTGCCACCGCACGGCCGATCTAGCCCATTTCAACCAACCTACCCCCTCTATAAAAACTTTCCGACCCCGAAACCCTAACCCTAGACTAATTTCCGACCACCCCAGACCCTTCTTTCCCTACGAGACCCTAACCCGAACCCTAACTCCGGCGACCCCCAGCGCCACCTCCACAGCCGCCTACACCACCCCCAACCGCCACCACCGAGTTCGCCGAGGCCAGACGAGTGCAGCGCCACCCGAGCGCCACGACGACGACGCATCTAGCCGCCGTCAGCACCCTCCACAACCCCTAGCTCGACCGGATACGTAGGTAACAGCTCTAAAAATCATGTCGTACGTGTCCCAATATCACCTATGTGACTTGCCAGGACACGAGCAACGTGATGGTAAGTCAGGACACTGCTGACTAGGGTCGTGCGTGTCGTGCATGGCCAAGACACGGGGACTCGGCCGTTCTTCGTGTCCCTAACAGCCAGGACACGAAGTTTGGGCTATCGGGTCAAAACCCGCTAACCAAAATCTAACTTAAAATTAACTCTAACCTTAACACATGACTCGGGCTGACCACCCTGGCCAGCCCGAGCGCGCTCAAACCCGACCCCCCCTGGCCGAGTTCGAGCCCCCCCTCCCTGTTTTGTTTTCTTTTTCTTTTTGTTTTGTTTATTTTATTTTATTATATGTATATATGTATATATGTATTTATATATATATATATATATATATATATATATATATATATATATATATATATATATATATATATATATATATATACATATATATATATATATATTTACATTTTTTTTTACATATATGTATATTTACATATACATATATATATATATATATATATATATATATATATATATATATATATATATATATATATATATATATATATATATATATATATATATATATATATATATATATACAAATACTGTATATATATATATATATATATATATATATATATATATGTATATGTATTTATGTATTGATGTATTATTATATATATACTGTTAGATATATATATATACAGTATTTGTATATATATATATATATATATATATATATATATATATATATATATATATATATATATATATATATATATATATATATATATATATTATATTATATTTAGTGTTATATTATATATATATTCATATATGTATATATATGATATTTATGTATATATGAATATATATGTATATGTATTTATGTATATATATATATATATATATTATATATATATATATATATATATATATATATATATATATATATATATATATATATATATATATATATATATATATATATATATATATACTGTATTTGTATATATATATATATATATATATATATATATGTATATATTCTATATTTAGTATTTTCTTTATATATATATATATATATATATATATATATATATATATATATATATATATTTTTTATATATATATATATATATATATATATATATATATTCTTTATATGTTTATATATCTAAATATCTATATTTTTGTATGTATATATATAAATATTGTTGTTGTATATTTATATATGTATTTCAAATTCTACTTTGTACAAAATATTATTGTGCATAAATTCACAAGTCATTTTTATTATTTAAATTGTGACTTGTATATTTTAGCACTTTAAAAATATGTTTATGCATATAAATTACTGCTTTTATTGATTATGACCAATTGATGTCCAAGCCTAGCATGAGTTTTTGGGCCCAATTGTGTCTAATACATTCAGAGTCTGTACAAGTCATATTGGACTTGATTCATGGCTCTGGGTCCTGTATCTGGACTTCGGTTCAATTTCAAATACATGGACAAAATAGTAAATAATTAATTAATTATTTTCCAGAAAGTATTACTTGCTATTTTTGAATTTTTATATATATTGTAAATGCTCTAAAAATCTGGAAAAAATTGTATTTAAATACTATGTTAATTTAGATAATTTATTATAGTTTTTCCAGCATTTAATAAGTATTCTTGTTATTTTATACAAATGGGAAAACAGAACTCATTTTCAGTATATATATATGCTTGCTGATTTTTAATAAATATTTATGAGGGTTTATAAATTCCAAAAAATTTGTATAAATTTCTATAATTAACAAGGATCATTTTGGTACTTTATTTTATGTAAAATTGAACTTTTTGTCTATCTCAAAAATTGTTGGAACACAATGTACAGTTTGATTTATTTATTGAATAATTACGACTTTCAATGTTTCGTGTTGTTTTGAGTTATAGACATATTGGACCTCACCCCGCACTAGTGTAAAGGCCCTAGAAAGTTAGTTAGAGTATTGTGTTACCTCACATTGGTCTCCTATGCTAAAGTCACCATTTGGCTAGGTGTCCAGTCAGAAAGTCGTGTTGTACCACTAGTGTTTTAGTGTTTAACTTAGTGTAAAAACTAAGTTTATGTATTTATTTCTACAGTGACGAGTCACCAGGCATCTATAACATTTTTATCGCTACTTTGCTTTGCTAAAGGCAAGTACTTCTACAAACTTTACATACTGTTACAAACAATGAACTGTAATTTCCAACCATGTTAAATGCTGATCCTTGGAGTAGCAAGTTAAATCTTCACATGTTGTATTATTTTCAGTTCCTACCATATTTAGAACAGTTTTATATCTCTCACATGATTAGAATCTGTGTTATAGGGAAACTGATAGTTGAATACGTGATCATGCCCCCTTTATCGTACCGAGCAAAGTTTTATTTTACATGTTACTGCGCCGTAGGCCATTATCCCGTATTTCTGTACGGATGTACACCTATGCTTGTACACTTGTACGTATGTATATTTTATTTACATGTGCCTCAGTATATTGTACACCTATTGACGATCACGTATCTGCTACAATTTTAAATATTACATATACATCTGTCTCTATGACATATGTGTCCTTGTCATGATAGATTATGATGTGCCATAATTCCAGTTTATTACATTCCTGTTCATTTCATGTTTCGTATATTTAGTTTGCTAGAATCAGTACTTGCTCCCGTCCTGACAGGGTAACGTTGTAGGTATTCTTACTGAGGAGGAGTTGCTCTGTGATTCATATTATGGAGTTACTGCCGAGGACCGGGCTTTATCTTACGAGGATGTACCTGCGGGGAAACTCGTCTAGTTGTCTATTTATATTTTGGACTTTTTGAGAGTAGTTATGTATTAGACTATGTATTTTGTGACTGGACCTGTATCCAGCTTTACATTTTGGACTTGTACTTGGACTTACTATTATACGAGATGGCTTTTGTGTTTGGGAACAATTCTGACTCTTCATTATTACTTATAGAACTGTTAGCACATTTTAGTCTTATCTTGTTATCTTTAGGACAGCTTACTATGCTTTATCTCAAGTGTAGGCTGAACATGACTCGGCCCGGCCCAACAATTTGGGTAGCGGATCGTGACATGTTTTTAGTGGTGGCCCACGCAGGTCCTGACTAAATTATTTGGTTACGTCATTGTACCAAGCTTGCCTGCAATTAAGAACTTAAGATAATTAGACAACACTAGGAATGACGCTTAGAACATCTAGAGGATTACTAGGATTACAACATAGGAAACGCATCACATGTTCGTTGTTACAAAATTGGATTTTTTTTGTTATTTATGATTGTTTACTTTAAAGAGTCCTTATAAGTCAATTTTATTTTAATTAGATGGTGCTCACCCGCTCATCCCAGTATGTCACACCTGAGAATGGCACACTCCCTATCCAGTCGGTTGACCAGTTGACCGATACACCTCCACCTCCACCTACCATAGTCCTCCACTCCACAAATCCACAAACCTAAATGCCTCTACCACCTTCCACATCACAATCCTAGCAGGACACGATACTCCCACCACCATCTATCACTATACCTATCCAGGCTTCCGTCACACTCGACGGGAATCAACTGCTCACTCTGATCCAGGGGTTCCTAACGATCCATCAGGAGCAGACCACCATACTCCGTCAGAGCATGGAGCATTCTGAGGAGCGTATCGTGGTCCCACTACCTGTAGAGCCACGGCAGAGAGCAGGGACAATCAAGGACTTCATGGGTCTGCACCCCAAGGAGTTCTTAGGGACTGAGGGCATAGTAGTAGCAGATGACTGGCTAGACTCGGTAGAGAGGAAGCTCCTTGGAGCTAGGTTGCCGAATGACCTCCAGGTCGAGGCAACATGATTTTTTCTGATAGACTTGGCAGGAGTTTGGTTCCTGAATGAGCCGCTATTCGCGAGAGGGAGGGCCACTTGGGATCAGTTCAAGACCCAGTTCAAGAAGAAATTCTTTTCGACCACCGCTAGAGTAGCCATGGGGCTACGATTCCAGAACATCTAGCAGGGGAACCGTTCTATTGACGAGTATACGACAGAGTTTAGTCATCTGAGCCGTTTCGTTCCTAGTCTAGTTGCAGACCATGAGGAGATGACGCGTAGGTTTTGCCATGGTCTAGTTACAGATATTGGCATTCTTATAGTGGCAAACGGTACGACTGACTACTACCAGAGCCTAGAGTTGGCCCGGAGCATAGAGGAACGACTTCTGTCTTGCAAGAGACCGGCTTCTGTACACCTCGAGGGACCGTCCAAGCGTCAGGCTTTCCAGCCGAGAGCGCCGACGCCGCACCAGCAGACATACCGTCCCCCCACACCACATCACCCGACCCCGCCAGTTAGAGCCCCGGGACCCCGGCAACAGCAGAAGGGAGCTTTGTGTGGATTCTGTAAAAGACCAGGGCATGATTACTCCGTCTACAGGAAGAGGTTGGGGCAGTGTTTAGTTTGTGGTCTGCCACCCATCAGTTTCGGGACTGCCCAGTAGCCAGGGTACCAGGTGCCAGACCACAGTCTAGAGGACAGCCGCTTCCGACTCAGCAGCAGAGGTTTGGGCAACATCTGCAGCAGCAGAAGGGACCCCAGGGAAAGACTTATAGTCTGGCTCTTGAACCGGAGCCGGAGCAGATTTTGGAGCCAGATTATTTGGCTGACGTCATCACATGTCATGTTTATTTGCATACTTTTCTAGCTCTATGCTTGTTTGATTCCGGTGCATCTCATAGCTTCCTGTCATTAGAGTTTTTGCATAAACACCACTTAGTAGCTACACCTACCGAGGAGATTAGTAGAGTAATAACGGGAGGCGGACCAGTGCCCATTAGAGCTATCTATAGATGCTCTATTACTATAGCCGGGAGAGAGTTTAGGGAACAATTCTTTGTGATGCCACTCCCCGGGTATGATATCATATTGGGGATGGACTGGCTTAGCTATGCCCATGCAGCTATAGACTGTCATGAGGGTAGTATTCTGTTCAGTCCCCCAGGTACGGCACCATTCAGTGTCAGGAGGACAGGGCCGGAGATCAGCCTAGAGCCGAATTGTTGTGCGACAGTTGGGGAGATAGCACCGCCACACCCTATCATTAGGGAGTTTATGGATGTATTCCCAGAGGATCTTCCAGAACTTCCACCTGACAGAGATGTGGAGTTCAATATAGATTTAGTACCGGGTTCATCACTAGTATTCCGGGCTTGCTATAGAGTGAACCCCAAGGAGGCCGTAGAGATGAAGGAGCAGATTAATAACCTGTTGAAAAAAGGGTTTCATTCGATCTAGTGCTTCTTCATGGGGAGCGCCAGTGCTCTTTGTGCCTAAAAAGGATGGTACAGTTCGGTTGTGCATCGACTACCGGGCGTTGAATACCATCACCATTAAGAATAAATATCCTCTGTCCAGGATAGATGATTTGTTCGACCAGTTGAGTGGGGCGAAGGTGTTTTCTAGGATAGATTTAAGATCCGATTACCACCAAGTAAAAGTCAGGGCTGCAGACATCCAGAAGATGGTGTTCAACACGAAGTATGGACAGTACGAGTTTCTGGTGATGCCATTTGGTCTCATAAATACGACAGCTGTCTTTATGAACTTGATGAATAAGACATTTCACCAGTATCTGGATAAGTTCGTTGTGGTATTCATCGACGACATCACGATATACTCGAAGACGCCGGAGGAGCACGCAGAGCACTTGCGGACAATTTTGGGGATTCTGAGGCAGGAGAGGTTGTTTGCCAAATTGTCGAAGTGCGAGTTCTTTTTAGACCGAGTAGAGTTTCTCGGTCATATAGTTACTGGAGAGGGGATCTCGGTGGATCCCAGGAAGATTGCTGCCGTTGAGACATGGAAGGCTCTGACGTCAGTTTCAGAGATCATGAGCTTTCTGGGTTTAGCCGGCTATTATAGGAAGTTCGTCCAAGACTTTGCTAGAATAGCTGAACCCATGACGAAGCTGACACGGAAGGACGCAGAGTACATCTGGTCAGAGGACTGCCAGGTAGTATTTGAGGAGCTGAAGAGGCGGTTGACGACCGCTCCAGTTCTGACATTACCTTCGGGATCTGGAGGTTTCACCATATACAGCGATGCTTCGGAAAAGGGACTAGGATGTGTCCTACAGCAGCATGGGAAAGTGATTGCCTATGTATCTAGGCAATTACGGACTCATGAGCGGAACTATCCTATCCATGACCTAGAGTTAGCTGCGGTGATCTTTGCACTCAAGTTATAGAAACATTACTTATACGGAGAGCGTGTGGAAATCTTTACTGACCACAAGAGCTTGAAGTATGTGTTCACGCAGAAAGAGCTGAACATGAGGCAAAGACGATGGTTGGAGTTGATGAAGGACTTCGACATCGATTTACAGTATCACCCCGGGAAGGTAAATATGGTGGCGGATGCGCTGAGCAGGCATCCGATGGCATGGTATCTGATAATAGATCGGTATTTACGGGAAGATCTGGAGAAGCTCGGTATCGAGATAGTTCGGCCAGGATCAGTGATACAGATGACGGCGCTTGACATTTAGTCAGGTTTGATGGAGCAGATCAGGGAGGCACAGACTACAGATGAGAGCCTTCGTAGACTTCGAGCCCAGGCTTTAGCTGGATTGCTGGATGACTTCATCATAGCAGAGGATGGATCCTTGAGGCATGGCAACCGGTTGTGCGTACCGAAGGGAGAGCCGATAGAGGCAGTCTTATAGGAGGCGCACCGATCGAGATATTCTATTCACCTTGGTTCCAACAAGATGTACCGTGACTTGCGGGAACATTTTTGGTGGCACGGGATGAAGAGAGATGTATCATATTTTATTTCGAGATGCCTAGTTTGCCAGCAGGTCAAGGCGGAGAGCCAGAGGCCAGCTGGTCTATTGCAGTCGTTACCCATTCCCGAGTGGAAGTGGGAACACATTACGATAGAGTTCGTCTCAGGGCTTCCTCGTTCCCAAGGAGGGAAGGATGCCATTTGGGTCATCGTGGACAGACTGACGAAGTGTGCGCACTTCATACCCTTCAAGGTGGGGCTTTCCACCGAGAAGTTGGCAGAGCTATATATGCAGCAGATAGTTCGCTTACACGGAATACCAGTGAGCATCGTGTCGGACCGAGACAGCAGATTCACGTCCCACTACTGGAGGAGCTTGCAGGAGGAGTTGGGCAGTCGGCTCAAGTTCAGTACAGTGTACCACCCGCAGACGGATGGACAGTCCGAGAGGACGATACAGACGCTAGAGGACATGCTGAGGACTTGTGTGCTGGACTTTGGCGAATCATGGAAGAGCCATCTGCACTTGGTAGAGTTTTCATACAACAACAACTACCAAGCCAGCATCGGTATGTCTCCTTTCGAGGCACTATATGGACGATGATGTCGTACACCGCTCTTTTGGGACAATATTGGGGATAGAGTTATGCTTGGGCCAGAGATGATCACGGATGCAGTAGAGAAGGTCGGGATGATCAGAGACAGGCTCAGAGTAGCTCAGGACAGACAGAAATACTGGGCCGATGCTAGTCGCAGACCGATGGAGTTCGCTGACGGTGATATGGTGCTAGTAAAGATATCACCTACTAGAGGGACGATCCGGTTCGGACGAGGAGGCAAGTTGAGCCCCAGATACATCGGGCCGTTCGTGATACTTGGCAGGATCGGAGAGGTAGCTTACAAGGTTGCACTTCCACCCAACCTAGCATGAGTTCACGATGTCTTTCACGTATCTCAGCTGAGGAGATATGTTTCGGACCCCAGCCATATGCTAGATCATTCAGAGTTGGAGATCGGACCGAGCCTTGCAGTTACTGAGCAGCCCGTGGAGATATTAGACAAAAGGGAGAAGAGGCTGAGGAACAAAGTTATACCCTTAGTACGAGTAGCTTGGAGCCGTCACTCTCCGGGTGAATCTACTTGGGAGAGGGAGTCGGACATGAGGGAGAGATATCCTTACTTGTTCGACCCAACAGCTGCAAGGGAACCACCCGTTCCCGCTTGATATCCTAGAGGTTAGTTTTGATCGTAGCCTTAGTCATTTGTTGCATTGCTTGTTATGTTAGAATGATTGTAGAGTTTTCTATCCTTGTGAATTTTGAGGACGAAATTTTTCAAGGAGGGAAGACTTGTCAGCCCCTGTTTTTCAAAATTTGGCTTAATTAGTGTTAAATAGATGTTAATGACCTATTTAGCTTTAAAATAATTTATTATAATTATTGGAAATTTTTCTAGAATTTTTAAATAATTTTAAATGAGTTTTAATTATTAAAAATATAAGTTATAATTTTACAAAATATTTTAATTGAGTTTTGCAATTATTTAGATTGTTTAATTACTATTTTCATTTCCTAAATGTTCTATGCAAATTTATTTTGTATATAAACCGAGCGGGAGGGGATTTGCAAATTCAATTTTGTATTAGTTAATGGGGAGGACCAAACTGTTATTTCCTAAAATCTAGGGACCTAACTGCTAAACCGTCGGCACCCCCCACGTTCCTACCTGCCCCCGACG
The DNA here is from genome assembly GCA_029216955.1 of Iris pallida. Lineage (NCBI taxonomy): Eukaryota > Viridiplantae > Streptophyta > Magnoliopsida > Asparagales > Iridaceae > Iris > Iris pallida. The sequence goes on along the minus strand of JANAVB010010796.1, from coordinate 8,019,143 downwards.
ACCGTCGACGAGCGGCGACTGCCACCGCACGGCCGACCTAGCCCATTTTAATCGACCTACCCCTCTATAAAAACTCCCCGACCCCGAAACCCTAACCCTAGACTAATTTCCGACCACCCCAGACCCTTCTTCCCCGACGAGACCCTAACCCTAACTCCGGCGACCCCCAGCGTCACCTCCACAGCCGTCTACACCACCCCAACCGCCACCACCGAGTTCGCCGAGGCCAGGCAAGTGCAGCGCCACCTGAGCGCCACGACGACGACGCCTCTAGCCGCCGTCAGCACCCTCCACAACCCCTAGCTCGACCGGACACGTAGGTAACAGCTCTAAAAATTGTGTCGTGCGTGTCCCAATCTCACCTATATGACTCGCCAGGACACGAGCACGCGATGGTAAGTCAGGACACGGCTGACTTGGGTCGTGCGTGTCGTGCATAGCCAAGACACGGGGACTCAGCCGTTCTTCGTGTCCCTAACATCAGGACACGAAGTTTGGGCTATCGGGTCAAAACCCCTAACCAAAAATCTAACTTAAAATTAACTCTAACCTATTCCCTAACACATGACTCGGGCTGACCCCTTGGCCAGTCCGAGCGCGCTCAAACCGACCCCCCTGGCCGAGTTCGAGCCCCCCTTTCCTTGTTTTGTTTTATTTTTTTTTTTGTTTTGTTTATTTTATTTTATTTATATGTATATGTATGTATTTATATATATGTATATTGTATATGTATTTATGTTTATTATTATATATACTGTTAGATATGTATATATACAGTATTTGTATATATATATATATATATATATATATTTATATAATATATTATATATATATAATAATATTTAGTGTTATATTATATATATATTCATATATGTATTTATGTATATATGTACATATTGTAGTATTTATGTATATATATATTATTATATATATAGTATTTGTATTATATGTATATATTCTATATTTAGATATTTTCTTTATATATATATATATTATATATATATATATTATTTATATATATTATATATTTATATATATTATATATATATATATATATATATATATATATATATATATAGATATATATATATATATTTATAAAAAAAAAAAAATATATATATATATATATGTATATATATATATATATATATATATATATATATATATATATATAGATATATATTATATCTAAATATCTATATATTGTATGTATATATTAAATAATTGTTGTTGTATATTTATTATATGTATTTCAAATTCTACTTTGTACAAAATATTATTGTGCATAAATTCACAAGTCATTTTTATTATTTAAATTGTGACTTGTATATTTTAGCACTTTAAAAATATATTTATGCATATAAATTACTGCTTTTATTGATTATGACCAATTGATGTCCAAGCCTAGCATGGATTTTTGGGCCTAATTGTGTTTAATACATTCAGAGTCTGTACAAGTCATATTGGACTTGATTCATGGCTCTGGGTCCTGTATCTGGACTTCGGTTCAATTTCAAATACATGGACAAAATAGTAAATAATTAATTAATTATTTTTCAAAAAGTATTACTTGCTATTTTTGAATTTTTATATATATTTTAATTGCTGTAAAAATCTTAAAAAAATTATATTTAAATACTATGTTAATTTATATAATTTATTATAATTTTTCTAGCATTTAATAAGTACTTTTGTATTTTATAAAATGGGAAAACAGAACTCATTTTCAGTATATATATGCTTGCTGATTTTTAATAAATATTTATGAGGGTTTATAAATTCCAGAAAAAATTAGTATAAATTTCTATAATTAACAAGGATCATTTTGTTCTTTATTTTATGTAAAATTGAGCTTTTTGTCTATCTCAAAATTGTTGGAACGCAGTGTATAGTTTGATTTATTTATTGAATAATTACGACTTTCAATGTTTCGTGTTGTTTTGAGTTATAGACATATTGGACCTCACCCCGCACTAGTGTAAAGGCCCTAGAAAGTTAGTTAGAGTATTGTGTCACCTCACATTGGTCTCCTATGGTAAAGTTACCATTTGGCTAGGTGTCCAGTCAGAAAGTCGTGTTGCACCACTAGTGTTTTAGTGTTTAACTTAGTGTAAAAACTAAGTTTATGTATTTATTTCTACAGTGACGAGTCACCAGGCATCTATAGCATTTTATCGCTGCTTTGCTTTGCTAAAGGCAAGTACTTCTACAAACTTTACATACTGTTACAAATAATGAACTGTGATTTTCAACCATGTTAAATGCTGATCCTTGGAGTAGCAAGTTAAATCTTCACATGTTGTATTAGTTTCAGTCCCTACCATGTTTAGAACAGTTTTATATCTCTCACATGATTAGAATCTGGGTTATGGGAAAACTGATAGTTGAGTACGTGATCATGCCCTCTTTATCGTACCGAGCAAAGTTTTATTTTACATGTTACTTGCGCCGTAGGCTATTATCCCGCATTTCTGTACGGATGTACACCTATGCTTGTACACTTATACGTATATATATTTTATTTACATGTGCCTCAGTATATTGTACACCTATTGACGATCACGTACCTGCTACAGTTTTAAACATTATATATACATCTGTCTCTATGACATATGTGTCCTTGCCATGATAGATTATGATGTGCCATGATTCCAGTTTATTACATTCCTGTTCATTTTATGTTTCCTATATTTAGTTTGCTAGAATCAGTACTTGCTCCCATCCTGACAGGATAACGTTGTAGGTATTCTTACTGAGGAGGAGTTGCTCTGTGATTCATATTATGGAGTTACTGTCGAGGACCAGGCTTTATCTTACGAGGATGTACCTGTGGGAAAACTCGTCTAGTTGTTTATTTATATTTTAGACTTTTTGAGAGTAGTCATGTATTAGACTATGTATTTTGTGACTGGACCTGTATCCAGCTTTACATTTCGGACTTGTACTTGGACTTACTAGTTGTAATGTCTGTGGTTCGTATCACGTATTCTTGGAATACGTGTACGTATTTTATTGCATGATTTCCTGGCTTGGCATTTCCTTCTTGGCTTGGTCTATTCCAGGTTCGGGTTGGTTGGTTCGGCCTGGCTTGGTTTTGCTTGGGTTCATGATGAACCCTTGGATAAACCCCCTACCTACCACCACAATTTGTATTTATTAGCCCATTCTTTTCTCTCTCTTTATTAATCTCATCTTCTTCTTCCTCATTACTTCCTTACCTACCAGAGAGAGAAGAGAGAGGTCTAGGCAAGTGCAACTTGCTTCATGGAGGAACTCTGATTTTATTGCTCCATTATCTTCTTTACTATATTATAAATACTTTAGTACTTGGCTTTTCTAATTTCCATGGCTAGATTCTTGTAGATCTAAGTTTGCATTATTTTCAAATTTCTTGGATTTTGATCTACTAAATCTTGTTATTTTCGAGTTTTGATGGTTCCATGTGGTAGAGAATTTCGTTCTACCCCATTTTGACCTATGGAAGTTCGGATTTAGGCTCCGGATGATGGAGTTATGGAGCTTGAGGACTTGGCTCTCATGGTGTTCTTCTTCTCTGAAATTTTGGAGAAGATGAACAGTGCTTGACTTGACCGCATGAATATTCACGCGGCAAGTGTTCTATCCAGCCGCATGACTGAAAGTTCTTGACCCGCATGAGAGTCGGACTCACTTAGCCGCATAACTCGCTCAATTCCCAGCCGCATAAGTCCCGAACTCTGCAGCCGCATGTGCCATTCCCGCTAGCCGCATGAGGACTTCACCCTGAGCCGCATGAACTCAACACTCGCGAGCCGCATACGTACACTTGCTCCCAGCCGCATAGGCATTGCTCCCCGCAGCCGCATGAATACTCTTTCCTTCTGAGCCGCATATGGTTTTCCTCCCCCGCAGCCGCATGGGTTGCTTCTTCTCGAGCCGCATGGAACCACACTTCCCCCCCCACCGGCCGTATGTACCTGATTGGCCTGCTAGCCGCATGAGACCCATTCCTCCAGCCGCATGAGTTCCTATCTTCCTGACCGCATGCGCCCCCTTGTCTTAGCCGCATGGGATCCAGTGACCCTGGCCGCATGCGCTTTTCTAATTGGGCCGCATGAGTCTACCCTTTCTTGACCGCATATGACTTAGCCGCATGGCTCTTCTATAGCCCTGAATATTGATATTTTATTAAATATTTTTACGTCTATTTTATATCCTTACACCTTTTGTCATGAACTTGATAATCATGGATTTGTTTAATATGTTTGGAAATGATACCTGACATGACCTGATAGTGACCCGTAGTGGTGCACTCTTGACAAGAAAACCTGACATGAGATGATAGTGGCCCGTCGTGGCGCACTCCTGACAAGTATACTTGACATGATAACCTGACATGATATATCTTGAGAAGCTGTTGCGACGGCTACCTGACATGACATGACCTGTATAAATTATATGGACACCGTAGGCAATTGTGCTTGTACAAATAAACCAGTCCTGTCTTGCATCATGTCTAGGAAGGGACTCCTGAGTACCACGGTCAGGAGTACCTATTAAAATGAACTAAGGACTAATAACTAGATTAATACATTAGTCATGAAGAGATTTCCCCAGCTACAGGCAATCCCGTTACCTGGGCGCGCCTGGGATCTGTAGCCTGCCGTCGAGTAGGGCACATTTCCAGCACACTGTCATGTGTTGCACCCTTCAAGCTACTTAAGGGTACATGCATTTCCTGGACGATGTACCCACCTGAATTCAACCCTAATCTTTCGTCCTGGGTAACCTGGATGGTCTGCAGGGCTTGTGGCTGTGGAATAATCTCACTGCATTTTGTTAGTAATTAGGTCTGTGATAACCCTAGTTAGTTAAAGTATCAAGCCATAATTCTTGCTTGGCCGTGAATGATTGGATGGAGTTTAACCAGTCTAGTCTTGTCCTGATCCTGCTCCAGATTGCTATATGACCTGAATGCCTGTATTTATTTTACCGATAAATGGTGAGAATTCCAAGTTCTGTTCAGACAAAGGGTTACAACCCCGGTCCTTGTTTGGTTTACGGGTTGTAACCTGGTTATCTGAATAGTTCCATGGTTATCTCGTCGTATATCATCCAGATGTATTTTCTTTATTTCCAGTTCTTACTTTTATTTATACTCTTGTGCTGATTGCTGGTTTTAGTTCCTAAATGAAGCTTCCTTTGTGGCACTTGCTCTTTCTGGGGTCTGACCCAGCTGATTTTGTATGGCCAGATTTCGGAGCAGCTCCAGAGGATCTACCGACCTTCCAGCCAGATGGTGACCACTAGACGAAACCCTGGCAACGAGTGGGTTTATTTTTGCTCTCCCACTTTATTATAAAAATATTTTTTTGAGGCGTTTAGCCGACGAGCACCTGTTTAGCTCGATTGTATTTACTTACTGTCTGCCTACGGGCTGTAACATGATTAACAAATCCTAGGGTTGATCATGTATGACTAAACTCTTGCTAGTCCTAACATTTTGTAACGACTAGCTTCATGATCAGCTGAATATATAATATTTGGGACGCCTTATTATTGTATATTTAATGATCATACATCTTGTAACATCTATTTACTTGCTTGTGATTGAGACACTAGGCTTGTTCATGACCATAGGAGACTGTTGGCTTGTAGTAAACCCTCATGTATTTAGACAGCCGTGACCGTATAGCGAGATGGATTCCATTTCATATACGTAGTTGGCTATGTCTGCCCCCGCTCTCCAGTATTCTGGTTCTGGGGCATGACATGGTTTAAGTGGTGGCCCATGCAGGTCTTGTAAATCAAGATATGTGAGGGTTTACCGAATAGATGTCTCAATCAGTATTCGTCCTTGATCTCTGCTCGTATCTTCTGAATCCCTGGATTCTTGTCCTGATCATGTGCTTATATCGTTGATCTGTCCTGGTCCTTCCTTATTGTTTCCTATGTCATCTTCTTCAGCGGCATTGTTCGTAGTCCTACCGACCAGCAAGGTGGAGCACCTCCCGCGGACCAGCAGCAACCTGGGGATCAAGTCCAGCACTCCGGAGTAGCCTCCAGAGTCGAGCCTATTGGAGAAGAGCCACCAGTTCAGCCAGTTCAGCCTGCCGAACCTGATGATGGCACATTAGTAGGACTCGTCAGGACCTTGATAGCTTCTCAAGATCATCGTGGAGATGCCTTACAACAAGCAGTGGCGGATGCTTTGACCCGGGGTGGTCATCAGGGTAACAGCGCGGCCAACAGCTTCAAGCGCTTGAACCCTCCATTCTTCGACGGTAGTGAAGATGCTATTGCGGCAGATGCATGGCTTCAGGACACAGAGGTGGTTCTAGACGCAGCCAAGACTCCAGAGAACGAGAAGGTGGCCGTTGTGCGCCTGCAGTTGTTAGATCTTGCCCGCAGCTGGTGGGCAGCGCAGGCCGTTGGGTTGGCAGTACCCATTCTATGGGCAGTATTCAGAGAGAGATTCTAGACCAAGTATTTCGATGCCGTAGCTCGGTATGATCTGCAGACCAGGTTCACCAATCTGAAGCAAGGAGGCAGGACGGTCGACGGATATGCGACCGAGTTTTCCAGACTCAGTCGGTTTGCTCCCACTTTGGTGGCAACCGAGTATGATAGAGCCCAGCGGTTCCAGCAGGGGCTTCACCTGGAGATCTTGTTGGCAGTCGAGCAGTTTGAGCATCAGACTTTTGATGCAGTCTTGAGAGCAGCCCGGAGGCATGAGTATACCTCCCAGAGGATTGTGGATAGGACCGGAGGTCGGAAGAGATCTCACGGCCAGATGAATCAGTCTTCAGCCCCAGCCCCGGCAGCCAGGGCTTTGACTATTGGAGCTTCGAGGCGGGCGGCCTCGGTGACGTCAGTTCAGCATTCCACCCCGACGTACCCTCAGCAGCAGCAGAAGCAGAAGCAGTCTTCCGCAGTGGGATATTTTCATTGTGGAAAGCTAGGCCATGTAGTGGCAGAGTGTCGCAGGGCACAGGGATTGTGTCTGGCTTGTGGAGCACCAGACCATAGGGTTGGATCCTGCCCGAATAGGGGTGGTTCATCATCGTCCAACCTTTCTAGCTCTTCGGTGAGGGGACCAGCCCCAGTTCCAGTCCAGCAGCAGCAGCAGCAGTACCCATTGTCGAGGCCCTTGCCGCCTCAGTCCCAGATGTTCCAGCAGCAGAACCCCCAGCAGCATGCACAAGCCCAAGCCTTGAGTCAGAGCAGGCAGCGAGGATTCCAGCAGAGGGGACCAGCACCCCGAGGGCACGGTCAGGCTATGGTGATGACCGCAGAGGAAGGATTGGCACCAGGAGAGGTAGTGGCAGGTACTATTCTCGTCAACTCATTTCCAGCTTCAGCTTTATTTGATTCTGGTACATCGCATTCTTTTATGTCTGCACGATTCGCGACACGGGTAGGATTGGAGCCCGAGTCATTATCAGTAAGGCTCAATATACTTACTGGTAACGGACTTGTGGGAGTAGAAAGAGTATTTTTCTCGTGTCAGATCGTAGTTAGCGGTAGAAAATTCTCCGCTAGATTGATAGAGTTTCCGATGGCCGATTATGATGTGGTCTTAGGGATGGATTGGTTGAGGAACCAGTATGCTAGAATAGACTGTCATATCGGTAGGGTTATTTTTAGCATTCCAGGCGAGCCAGAATTTTCCTTTTCCCGAGGTGAAGTTGAGCCTTCTCCTCCGATATTGCGGATGGCAGTAGCAGCAGTGCAGTTGCCCAGGATAGTGGATGAGTTCCCAGATGTTTTCTCAGAAGAGCTACCAGGTATGCCTCCAGAGCGGGAGATCGAGTTCACTATAGACTTGATTCCCGAGACAGCCCCAGTGTCAGAGAGAGTCTACAGGATGGCACCTTCATAATTGGAGATATTGTACAAGATGATTGAAGAACTCAGAACCAAGGGATTCATTCGTGCTAGTGGATCGCCTTGGGGAGCCCCGATGCTTCTTGTGAAAAAGAAGGATGGTACGTCCAGGTTATGTGTTGATTATCGTACCTTGAACTCAGTGACAATCAAGAACAGATACCCTCTCCCGAGGATAGATGACTTGTTTGATCAACTCAAGTGGGCTTCAGTATTCTCGAAGATTGATTTGCGCTCAGGTTATCATCAGATCAGAGTCAGAGAGCAGGACATCCCGAAGACAGCTTTTAGATCGAGATATGGGCATTGGGAGTTCCTTGTTATGCCCTTTGGAGCAACCAATGCGTCGGCAGTATTCATGGACCTCATAAATCGCATCTTCATGCCATACTTGGATCAGTTTGTGATTGTGTTCTTGGATGACATCCTGGTCTACAGTAAGAGTGAGGCGGAGCACGAGCAGCATTTAAGAGTTATTCTTCAGATTCTTAGGGAGCACCAGTTATATGCCAAGTTCAGTAAATGCGAGTTCTGGCTTGATCGCATTTCGTACTTGGGTCATATCATCACCAGAGGAGGAGTAGAAGTCGATCCCCAGAAGATTGTGGCTATTGAGTCGTGGCCGGTGCCCAGCACAGTTGCAGAAGTTCGCGGTTTCCTTGGATTGGCCGGCTATTACCGGCGGTTTATATCAGATTTTGCTCGGATATCAGTGCCGTTGACCCAGTTGACTCGCAAGGATGCGCAGTTTGCTTGGACAGCGGAGTGTCAGAGTTCTTTTGAGCAGTTGAAGCGAGGCCTGATAACAGCTCCTATTCTCATGCTTCCAGATGGGACCGGAGGATTCTCAGTGTATTGTGATGCTTCAGGCAGAGGTTTAGGATGTGTTCTGATGCAGCACGGGAAGGTAATAGCTTATGCGTCACGACAACTTCGTGATCATGAAAGAAATTACCCAATCTATGACTTGGAGCTGGCAGCAGTGGTGTTTGCACTTAAGTTGTGGAGGCACTACTTGTATGGAGACATGGTGGAGATTTTCACCGACCACAAGAGCCTGAAGTATGTTTTCACCCAGAAGGATCTTAACATGCGTCAGAGAAGATGGCTGGAGCTTCTTGTGGATTATGATGTCAACTTGCAGTATCATCCCGGGAAGGCCAATGTTGTTGCGGATGCATTGAGCAGGAGAGCGGGAGTTTATTTTCTAACAGCACAGCCAGAGCTGTTAGCAGATCTTCAGAAGATGGGTATAGAAGTTGTTCTCCCTTCCGGTGTGGCATTGATGGCCAGCATGCAAGTACAATCCACTATAGTCGAGAGGATTCGGATGACGCAGTCGACAGATTCCAAGCTTCAGCGACTCAGAGCAGAGTGTAAGGCAGGACGAAGACCAGAGTTATGCATTCATGAGGATGGTACACTTCGACATGGGAAGCGTCTTTGTGTACCCAGTGGAGATATCAGGCAGGAGATCATATCAGAGGCGCACAGTTCCCCGTATTCCATCCATCCTGGCAGTACGAAGATATACCGAGATATCCGTCAGCACTTCTGGTGGAATGGCATGAAGCGAAAGATAGCTCAGTTTGTCTCTCGGTGTTTGGTTTGTAAACAAGTTAAAGCTGAACATCAGAGACCGGCTGGACTTCTTCAGCCTTTGCCGATTCTAGAATGGAAGTGGAAGCATGTGACCATGGATTTCGTGACCGGATTACCTAGATCCCCAGCTGGTAGAGATGCTATCTGGATTATAGTTGATCGGCTCACGAAGGTGGCTCACTTTCTTCCATTCAGAGTTGGTCAGTCGACGGCTCAGCTAGCGGAGATGTACCTCAGGCAGATTGTCAGGTTGCACGGTGTGCTAGTCAGTATCACCTCGGACCGAGATTCAAGATTTACGTCGCACTTTTGGCATAGCCTGCAGGAGAGTTTGGGAACTCGTCTCCAGTTCAGTTCAGCGTATCATCCTCAAACAGATGGTCAGTCGGAGCGTACGATCCAGACTCTTGAAGACATGTTGCGGTCTTGCACACTTGACTTTGGTGGTTCATGGGAAGATCACTTACACCTGGTGGAATTCTCGTACAACAACAGTTTCCAGACCAGTATCCAGATGGCACCGTTCGAGGTACTGTATGAAAGGAAGTGCAGATCCCCGCTAGCCTGGGATGATGTTGGAGAGAGACAAATGCTTGGTCCAGAAATAATCGCTCAGACAGTTGAGGTGGTCAGGAGAGTCCGAGATCATCTTAGAGTTGCTCAAGATCGCCAGCGCCATTGGGCCGATTCTCATCGGCGCCCTCTAGAGTTTTCGGTCGGCGATCATGTATTCCTGAGGATTTCGCCTAACCGTGGCGTCATTCGTTTCGGCGTCCGGGAAAAGCTTAGTCCTAGGTATATAGGACCGTTCGACATTCTGGAGCGAGTAGGAGATGTATCCTATCGTCTAGCTCTTCCGCCGTCGCTAAGCGAGGTGCATGACGTGTTCCATGTATCCCAATTACGACGGTATATCCCAGATCCGAGCCACATCCTGGATCATTCGGAATTGGTTGTTGGTACCAATCTTTCGTATGAGGAGAGGCCCGTGTCTATATTGGACCGGAGAGAGAAGATACTCAAGAATAAGACTATCAAGTTAGTCCGAGTTGCTTGGGGTCATCACTCTTTGGGTGAGTCAACATGGGAGCGTGAGGATGACATCCGATCGCGGTATCCCGACTTGTTTGACTCGTGAGGTATAATATCTTTCTTATGCCTCATGCCTTCGATTCCTTGCTTGCATGATTGATTGATTGCCTAGTTATAGCTTGCATGTGATTAATGTAGCTTGTCATTGCTCCTCTAGCCTCTTGATTAAATTCCGAGGACGGAATTCTTTTAAGGTGGGTAGAGTTGTAATGCCTGTGGTTCGTATCACGTATTCTTGGAATACGTGTACGTATTTTATTGCATGATTTCCTGGCTTGGCATTTCCTTCTTGGCTTGGTCTATTCCTGGTTCGGGTTGGTTGGTTCGGCCTGGCTTGGTTTTGCTTGGGTTCATGATGAACCCTTGGATGAACCCCCTACCTACCACCACCATTTGTATTTATTAGCCCATTCTTTTCTCTCTCTTCATTAATCTCATCTTCTTCTTCCTCATTACTTCCTTACCTACCAGAGAGAGAAGAGAGAGGTCTAGGCAAGTGCAACTTGCTTCATGGAGGAACTCTGATTTTATTGCTCCATTCTCTTCTTTACTACATTATAAAACACTTTAGTACTTGGCTTTTTTAATTTCCATGGCTAGATTCTTGTAGATCTAAGTTTGCATTATTTTTTGATTTTTTGGGTTTTGATCTACTAAATCTTGTTATTTTCGAGTTTTGATGGTTCCATGTTGTAGAGAATTTCGTTCTACCCTATTTTGACCTATGGAAGTTCGGATTTAGGCTCCGGATGATGGAGTTATGGAGCTTGAGGACTTGGCTCTCATGGTGTTCTTCTTCTCTGAAATTTTGGAGAAGATGAACAGTGCTTGACTTGACCGCATGAATATTCATGCGGCAAGTGTTCTATCCAGCCGCATGACTGGAAGTTCTTGACCCGCATGAGAGTCGGACTCACTTAGCCGCATAACTCGCTCAATTCCCAGCCGCATAAGTCCTGAACTCTGCAGCCGCATGTGCCATTCCCGCTAGCCGCATGAGGACTTCATCCTGAGCCGCATGAACTCAACACTCGCGAGCCGCATACGTAAACTTGCTCCCAGCCGCATAGGCATTGCTCCCCGCAGCCGCATGAGTACTCTTCCCTTCTGAGCCGCATATGGTTTCCCTCCCCCGCAGCCGCATGGGTTGCTTCTTCTCGAGCCGCATGGAACCACACTTTCCCTCCCCCCCGGCCGCATGTACCTGATTGGCCTGCTAGCCGCATGAGACCCATTCCCCCAGCCGCATGAGTTCCTATCTTCCTGACCGCATGCGCCCCCTTGTCTTAGCCGCATGGGATCCAGTGACCCTGGCCGCATGCGCTTTTCTAATTGGGCCGCATGAGTCTACCCTTTCTTGACCGCATATGACTTAGCCGCATGGCTCTTCTATAGCCCTGAATATTGATATTTTATTAGATATTTTTACGTCCATTTTATATCCTTACGTCTTTTGTCATGAACTTGATAATCATGGATTTGTTTAATATGTTTGGAAATGATACCTGACATGACCTGATAGTGACCCGTAGTGGTGCACTCTTGACAAGAAAACCTGACATGACATGATAGTGGCCCGCCGTGGCGCACTCCTAACAAGTACACTTGACATGATAACCTGACATGATATATCTTGAGAAGCTGTTGCGACGGCTACCTGACATGACATGACCTGTATAAATTACATAGACACCGTGGGCGATTGTGCTTGTACAAATAAACCAGTCCTGTCTTGCATCATGTCTAGGGAGGGACTCCTGAGTACCACGGTCAGGAGTACCTATTGAAATGAACTAAGGACTAATAACTAGATTAATACATTAGTCATGAAGAGATTTCCCCAGCTACAGGCAATCCCGTTACCTGGGCGCGCCTGGGATCTGTAGCCTGCCGTCGAGTAGGGCACATTTCCAGCACACTGTCATGTGTTGCATCCTTCAAGCTACTTAAGGGTACATGCGTTTCCTGGACGATGTACCCACCTGAATTCAACCCTAACCTTTCGTCCTGGGTAACCTGGATGGTCTGCAGGGCTTGTGGCTGTGGAATAATCTCACTACATTTTGCTAGTAATTAGGTCTGTGATAACCCTAGTTAGTTAAAGTATCAAGCCGTAATTCTTGCTTGGCTGTGAATGATTGGATGGAGTTTAACCAGTCTAGTCTTATCCTGATCCTGCTCCTGCTCCAGATTGCTATATGACCTGAATGCCTGTATTTATTTTACCGATAAATGGTGAGAATTCCAAGTTCTGTTCAGACGAAGGGTTACAACCCCGGTCCTTGTTTGGTTTACGGGTTGTAACCTGGTTATCTGAATAGTTCCATGGTTATCTCGTCGTATATCATCCAGATGTATTTTCTTTATTTCCAGTTCTTACTTTTATTTATACTCTTGTGCTGATTGCTGGTTTTAGTTCCTAAGTGAAGCTTCCTTTGTGGCACTTGCTCTTTCTGGGGTCTGACCCAGCTGGTTTTGTATGGCCAGATTTCGGAGCAGCTCCAGAGGATCTACCGACCTTCCAGCCAGATGGTGACCACTAGACGGAACCCTGGCAACGAGTGGATTTATTTTTGCTCTTCCACTTTATTGTAAAAATATTCTTTTGAGGCGTTTAGCCGACGAGCACCTGTTTAGCTCGATTGTATTTACTTACTGTCTGCCTACGGGCTGTAACATGATTAACAAATCCTAGGGTTGATCATGTATGACTAAACTCTTGCTAGTCCTAACATTTTGTAACGACTAGCTTCATGATCAGCTGAATATGTAATATTTGGGACGCCTTATTATTGTATATTTAATGATCATACATCTTGTAACATCTATTTACTTGCTTGTGATTGAGACACTAGGCTTGTTCATGACCATAGGAGACTGTTGGCTTGTAGTAAACCCTCATGTATCTAGACAGCCGTGACCGTATAGCGAAATGGATTCTATTTCATATACGTAGCTGGCTATGTCTGCCCCCGCTCTCCAGTATTCTGGTTCTGGGGCGTGACACTATTATACGAGATGGCTTTTGTGTTTGGGAACAATTCTGACTCTTCATTATTACTTATAGAACTGATATCACATTTTAGTCTTATCTTGTTATCTTTAGGACAGCTTACTACGCTTTATCTCAAGCGTAGGCTGGACATGACTCGGCCCGGTCCAACAATTTGGGTAGCAGATCGTGAAAGACCCGGAGATGGATTAGCTACCTTTGGCCCCGACTTTCAGGAGTAATTGGAAGATTAGTCTAGTAGACTTGCTATAGAATTCATGTTTAGAATTTGATTTGTAATAACTTGAGATATTGAGTTTGTATTTGAGTTTGTTTGAGATATTATTATTTAGTAGTTTATATTTGTTGTTGTTGTTTAGTCTTTAGTTATAAACTTCTGTGTTATCTTATCGTGCTTAGACTGTGATTGAGATTTCATTATATCTATACTTGTCCTCCGTTCGGAGTTGAGATTTGACAAGTACATTATATAATGCGTGAGTTGTTGATTAGATAGTGACCTAGAGCAACGTTCTACTGTCGACACTACGGCATAGGCTGGACGTACCCACTTCTCGTGCCCCTACACTGGGTTCGGATCGTGACAAATTATAAATGTATCTTATAAAACAAAAGTATGTACCAAAAGAACCAAATAAAACAAAATATAAATCAGTTCCATATCAAGAATGTGGAAGGTCTAAAGGTTATAAATGTTCACCTTTCTGGAAGAAGAGACTAAAAAATATCACACCTCCTAATACCCATGAAGATACATCTCCTGAAGTAGCATCTACTGTAGAGAAACTTAATAGTATCTTGAAGCTGTCCCAAGTGATAGGACACACAATACTACTCTCCACAGACGCCCACCAATCACGGACAAGATCATATAACGGTAGCCTCACCTAATCTACCTGCTCCAACTATGATACCTTGGTTGCTGAACCCCCATTACGACTTGATGCTTATTTTCAAAAATGCAGATATAATGAATATATTGAATTTTGAAATTCTTTGCAAGTCCTTTGCTTAGTGGTCTTGTGTGGCCGCACATGTTGCTCTCCCTTGCTTTACGAACCTGTCCCTAAATTGAACCTTTTTTTCTCTATTATTTTTGACAAATTGCTTTTATAAAATAGTTTTTGAACTGATTTTTAAACAAATAAGAAGAAACGATAATGATAAGCAATTCCGATACTGGCTTAGCCAAACGTCAACGACATGGATTCATAACTCTATTTTAGCAATCTGAAATTTTTGTAAGATAGTTACCAAACCAATGGAAACTCATGTAAACATGCATTATAATCAGCTACAATGGTCTTATATGCAAGTTTCAAAAATGGACTAAATTTCAGAAAAGTTTTATGCAATTGACCAAACTTGTGGTGGCTTATATAAAGCTGAAGTAAAATTTAAGGGGCCTATATGGAAAATTTCAGAAACAGTAGTTATTGAGTGATTACTCAAAACTTCCTACTGGTTAACAATTTTGTCTCTACAGCAAAGAAAAACAAAAAACAAAAAAACACAGACACAACAGAAGAAGGAAGAAACTGCCTCCATTCATGTTCTCATGGCGATCCCCAAATTCTCCCTCTCCCCGAAATCCCCAAATCTCCAAACCCTAATTTCACACAGGTTCCTCGCTCACAAATCTCTCGATTTTTCTACTATTTGGATCAAATTTGGAGTGCTGATGCTGATTTGGTGATGGTTTTTTTTTGAATTTTTTTGCAGAGGTTGAGGGGAGGAGGAGGAGGAGGAGGAGGAGATGTCGGTCGACGGAGAGGACAGCCGGTGGATGTGCGGGAGATCGGGGGTGGTGAATCTGCAGAGAGTGAGCTCTATAGTGAGGGAGATTCGGGAGCCATGTCGTCATCACTCTCCATCCAAGGTTTTTTCTTCTTCTTCTTCTTCTTCAATTAGATCCCTTTTTTTTTTTCTTCTATTTATTATATGTATTTGCTAGTGGATTGAAAACTGGGGTTCTTGGTGTGGTATGGATGTAAATATGATATTAAGCAGTAAATTTGTATCAGCATGAAATGTTCAAAGAGTAGTTGGTTGTGGTGCAAACTGGCTATGTATGAGATTGAACAATAAACTGGTTAGAACCCTAGCACGCCATATTTTACAAGAGAAAGAAGTAGACTTTTTTTTTTGCGGAATAGAGATCCATGCGGAACGGTACGGTTATGCGGAAGACACAACAGGGATACTCCCAAATGCACTACACTCCACTCGTCAGAATCAATGTCGTGTTTATGTCGCTGTGTAAGTACTTTATGTCGTTCCGCAATGTAGTCAAAGGCGCAAGGCGCAATGAACACGCCCGAGCAAAGCGAGACGCAAGAAAAAATAATGCAAAAAATAAAACCAAATAACATATTAAAACCAATAAAAACATGTTAAAACATAATCAAGTGAACTAGCAGAGCAACAATAGCAATAACAATCAACAAAACTAACAAGAGTTTGTACTTTTTATACTTCCTATCACGTTTTTAATAAATTTTAGTTTTTTAGTTCAACTGTAACCAACTTCGGCAACCATGAAAATGACTACCTCCCTCCTACCACTTATATAAGGTAAGGATCATCTCCCTGCCTCAAAGTTATATATATATATGTGTGTGTGTGTGTGTGTGTGTGTGTGAAAGGAACAAAAAGAAAAAAGAAAAGAAAAAACAAAACATAAGGTGCGCCTCTCCTTGGTCGGCTTTGGTGCGTCCGGAGAAAAGCTCATCGATTAATGAGGTGCGAGGTGCAATTGCTGCGTTTCTGCGAGGCACGCCTTAGGCGTGCCTTTGACTACCACGCATGTCTGTGCAACATAGTTTCTGGAAGGTTCACCGGTTTTATCATGCTTCATATTGAAATTCTACTTACCAAATCCATACATCGGCTATATGTTCATGACTATACATTATACTACATACCCATAAATGTTCCAAAATAAAATATATATTAGCAATTATGAAAATATTAAGAAGAAAATTAGAAGCCATGGCTCTCGATAAACCCATCAACGTAGCATATGATGTAAAGCAAATAGGATAGTAAATTTGATGTAAATACTAAATAGGATACATCTGCTCCTCACGTCAAATCATGATCGGATTTGGGCTTCAACGCAAAGGGCATTATCATCATGTAGCATGATGTAGCTTAAAATACATTAAGCTTGCCTTGATTTATCCTGCAATTGCATGGATATAATGTTCTTTAAAGGATGATGATGTTGCATGATGTAAAGGTTAAAGTATACTAAGAATTGTTTCAGTTTTTTTTTTTTTGGGAAATTAATGGGAATTTAGTATGTAATTGTTAACTTATGCTTGAAGGTTAGGTTATTTCTAGAAAATGTTGATTCCTGTCTGTCTGACAACTATATCATGTTTCTACAATTGTTTGAAAATATCTGATTGTACTCGACAAAATATTTGATTATATCAATTACCTCATAGTCTAGACTCTTTATGGTCTAGTAGGGGAACTTGGAATCTACTCCTTGATTTTTTTGAGCTTAAACTGTATATTCCAAAGGTAGTTCTACCTACCTGCCAACTCTCCACCTAAGTTTTATGACATGGCCTCTCATGCTCATAGCTACTTTGGCTAGGAATTCGACACCGATATAGAGGGTTGATGTCACGTCGGTAGTCAGTCATAACTCATAAGAGCTCAATCTTTTATGGATCTTTTATATGCTCTTTAGTCGACTCCATTCCGATGAGAGAAGGCTTAGGTAATGATGATTACGACTCAAAAGAAAATATTAGTAACATATATACTGACTGCCCCTCGCTTGGTGCTATGGTGAGGCTTGACACATGCATCCTGGATGATGCAGGTTTGATTAGAGTAAACAACCTCTCCATATAATAAGGGTAAGGCTGTGTACACCTCGACCCTCCTTAGACCATGTATTAGCATGAGCCTTGTGGCACATGACGCCCTTTTTTAGTAACAGACATGGTGCAAGACAAGTGTAGTAAGAATAATCTAAATATTTCTCAGATTTATTTTCTTCTCATAAATAACCATTCTCATCATGTTAAGCTTGAAAAGGAGTTAGAATATTACAGATTATGATTTTAAAGGATTTGGCTTGTATATTTTGTTTTAGTAAGAGATAGGACACCATCTCTCTTCTGGAAGAGGAACTAGTAAATGATCATTTAGTCCACTAGGGCTCCAAAATCCGCACCATCGAAAGTAGTCTTGTAACTGTTAATAGAATATTTCATATTTGCTTACATGAGTGGTATATATCATAATTACCTATAATGTGAATTGTTTAAGAGAATTTATGCTAGCCCTTTAAGATGATCAAAATCATCAAATTAGGCCCTAAGACCTAAATCGGTCCCACACTTTAGTCCTAAACATGGCAATCTGTTTGACATTTTTTTTATGGAAGTGGGACTTCTCTTTTAGCGGTTGAAATCTTGTGCAATGTTCCTTTAAAGATACTTGACATACTTTGTAATAGAAAACTATTTAGGTTTGCCAAGTGATTTAAATTGTCTTGTGAGAGGATGTCGAAAGTGTATTTTCATATACGGTAGGTGTCTGAACAGTATTCTTTTGTAAGTCACAGACTGTAGGTATAGCAGGATTGAAGAGGTCAACAAAACTTCCAAGAACTAGGTAAAACATGATTGACTAGATTTGACCTATCACGAACTGACATGTTCCATGTTACAGTCATTTTGAAATCTTCGTCGTTTCATTCCATCAACTTTGTACGTGTCAGTTAAACATTGAACTAAGCAAATTGTTTAACCAGCTGAGCATAGGATGAGAAATCATGATCCCAGGGTTGCCCCTTCATAGCATTAATCAACTAGCAAGAGTAACCCCACCCAGAATGCTGGGGCTATGTGTCAAATTTTTATGAACTGTTATATTATTTGGTTGATTTAAATTTATATTAAAATTTAGTATCACATTCTGATAGCTAACTCGTCAACGTCATCAAAATAGATTGAAATCTTGATGATATTAATAGTTTCCTAGCCTTCATGAGGCCCTGAAAGCATGGTTCACAATATTAGTGAATTGGTTTAGGATCCTTCTTACAAGTACCATCACCAGAGGGCCTCGACTTTTAGAGTTCTTTATCTCGGGAAAAAAGAAGAAAAGAAAGAAGAGAGTTAATAAAAACTTGAAATATTCTATATGTTTAGGCATATTTTTATGCATTATCTGTTTTTCCAGTTAGTTTTTAATTGAATAATATCCAACATTGTTGATTTACCGGCAATAGATAGTGTTGTTTATTTACTTTTTGATTAAGTACTCCCACAATATAGTTTGGAATATAACGATATTAGATATTAAGATGGACGAACTATGGTGAGTTTATAGATATACAACTTGACAAATGATAATGGTTATAGTGTGTCGACAAGGAATCTTACTGGCACATTGCGACATATCAATCTTCGTCATAACTATCATTGTGCCACATCTTTTTTTCTTGTACTCTTTCACTCTTAATTTTTCCTTTGACCGGGAAATAGACCCCTAATGTCAGTATAGGCCACTATCGGTGGGGTTTAGTATTGGATCGGGACAAACAAAAGCCGATACAAAAGGTCAAATAATTTCCTAGTTATTCAATGATTGACGAGTATTATCCGCATAACTGAAGTTACATGGCCCATATAAGTACTTTCAATATTGGGCGACGAAAAATATTTGTAAAATAGCAACACCTCTCTCTGTATATATCTATGTCTCTATACTTTCAAGCCTCATATATTTTTTTCGTGACTTACCAATTTTCTGATTTTTCTTCCGATTTCTCCTCTCGCATTGGTAACCTCCTCTAATTGGAATCCCTCTACAACCCTTCCGTCTGTGTCCAATTTTAGCTTTCCTCCCACTACACTCTCCGATTCAGGTTTAAGAGGGTGAATTGACAGGAGTCGTCCTCTTCAACTCCGTCTTGTTTCCACACTTCTTTATTATTGACCGTGTAGGTTTTATGGCAGGTCCTCTCATTCTCATAGCTACTTGACTAGCAATTTGGAATCAACATAGAGAGTTGACAAGCAATAATAAAAACTGTGTCAGTTCTTTTATGGAGCATCCTTATGCTCCATAGATGATCCCATTCTGATGGGAGAAGGCTTGGATGAATATGATGATGATCATATCATCGTTGTGTCGAATACATAAGGAAATGAACACAAGGACACTCCATAATACACTAGGACACACCAAATTGTATCATTTCTGCTTTTGCTCTCTCTGTCGTTCATATCATTTTGTACAATATATGTATTGTATAACATAGATGAAAAGGAAGGAGAATGATATGGTTGAAGGCTTCATACCTTTCTTCAAGTCTTCACATGTTTTTTTATGCTTAGCACTCGATAAGTATTTAACATTCAACCTTGAATCTCACAAGCAACCATGGAGAACTCTCACAATTTTATTGATTAATTGTTCTCCCATGTCTACAAAGAGAGGTGTAGGGGCTTTATATAGCCTTCAACTGAAAAGTAAATACCATATAATATTCTCAAATGGTTTTCATAAATTATGACTCTTACTTGGATTCAATACCTCTTAGTTGCACATAAAGAAGCCAAGAAATTAGGAAATTTTACTTGAAGAAGCAAGAAAAAAAATGACTTAAAACAAACTCAAGTGTAATATAAATCAAACCCTGTGAAGCAAAGCAGAAAGAAACCATACTAAACTTTCTTCAATCTAGACCCAACCTTGAAAAACTATTAAATACATCCATCATGTTAACCCAGATTCTTGTTTCAAGAGCCATCATCATTAGCAGATCTTCTAGCAAAGACCCTATAGGCCATTCTTGGGTTAGTCGGATGGTGTACTGGAATGTAATCTTAGCCCCCGATTGTTGACTTCCACTGGACTAAGATCAGAACTATATTATTTCTTTTAGTTCCTGACACACTTTGATCACTTTCCTAATATTTATTATCCACAATGTCATCACCTCAGTCACCTGAGTCTCTGTAGAGGTTGTGCAACCATCTATTTTCAGTTTTTTCTCGACTGGGAAAATACCTGCCCAAAATACGACAGAATTTATGATGTTGTCTAAGGACATGATGAACACTTGAGATACCCTTAGGTTTCTTTCAAACTACACCATCCAACAAAGTACCATCAGATAATGATTAATGAAATAAAATAGTTAGGCATAGGCCTACCTTCAAGGCAGATTCTGCTCTGAAGATATCTGCATTAAGTAAATGCATTGGGTACTACCCTAAGTGATAAATGGACGCCTGCAACCATAATGTCTTTCAAGTGTATATTCTATGTATCTTAAATTCAAAATACTCATGAAGTACTTAATATGTTATTATTTCATCTAAATTTTCTTTCTATTATGCTTTGCAGGGGAGCAAAATGCTGAAGCCTGAAAAGTGGCAAACTATCTTTGATAGGGATGGCAAGATCTTAGGTTTTCAGAAAGTACTTAAACTAATTATCTTAGGCGTAAGTTTTTGTCGGTTCTGGATTTGATTTTGGACTAACATCTTCAGTTTTTGGCTCAATAACTTATGATATTGCAAGCTTACTAAAATTTTCTTTATGTAATTTACATACTACTCAATCTAGTTAAACTTTGTTCTTGCCTCTGACTTATGCATGCCCGACTGCATATTCAAATTACAAATAAAGTTAAAATATTTGACTGCCAAGTGCCTTATGAACGAACGTGCATAAAATTATACAGTTATTTAACTTTATTAGCAAACATATCAAGTAGCTGATGACTGCTCTGTGGCTCGCTAGGAACATATTTTGCTCTTAATATTCAAACTTTGTTATGACCCTGTATATAATTATATTATCCAAATAGGGCGAAATTGCTTTCTAGGTTCTTGTATTGTTTTTCTCGTATTATGTCTTGTATTTTGAAGTAGTAGTCTCTGTATGCTTGTCCAATGAAGTAGACAACTAAAAAGTCGCACATCTAAGTCCAATGGGGAAGATAGGAGTTCCATCCAAATCCAATGTTCGACTCCAACGCGCCACCACCTCGTCGTTGTCATCGTCGTCAGTATGCACTTTTCTTTCTCTATGCCCCTTTCGGGAATTAGACCAACCCTTCTTGAAAGGAGAGAGTCATTTACCGGGCCTCTTTTTGCTCCTCTCCTTATTAGTCGAGCTGTAACAACCATAGCACTGTCCTTCCCCATGGGGCTGGCCTTGACAGCAAGTACCTTGTTGGATTAGCCCCCACAGCTAATTTTTTCTTGTGCGCCAACATATAATTTCTTCACTTTTGGGCCCCTATTTGTTACGTTCAAGCTTTTAAGCCATTAGTTATTTATCTTTTTGAAGTCATAATTGCATATAAAAGCTCTTTTTCATTCTCAAGGACATGCAAAGAGGGTAGCCAAGATAACAAAGTAGATCTCGCTCAAAGGTGCCTATTCTTAAGGCTAGGAAAAAATTGCATTGGTATAATAGACGATTTATAGCTTTATCGAGG
The DNA here is from genome assembly GCA_029216955.1 of Iris pallida. Lineage (NCBI taxonomy): Eukaryota > Viridiplantae > Streptophyta > Magnoliopsida > Asparagales > Iridaceae > Iris > Iris pallida. The sequence continues at coordinate 7,997,085 of JANAVB010010796.1, read as the reverse complement.
CTATATCGACTTATGTCAAGGTTGAATGACGAGAAATATAGTAGGAAGTCAAACTGATAAACCATCTTTTAGCTTTTTTTTATGTGAAACTTTGTTATGTTTGCTTTTGTCAACCGAAATTGTGCATAGCGCCAACAAACGGATAGCTGATATAGGAGAGAGAGCACGGATCCCTATTTGAATCGTCGCAAGTGGAGCCGTTTGTTTCTACTGTCGTACTACTAAAAGAAAACGAGTGCCAAACATTACTATAATAAGGGGAATTAGCGACGCATAAATGTGTCGCTATTGTCCAACATACTCATCCTACATTATGCAACTTGTTGATTCCTTCGACATGTACGACAACAACTTGTTGCGTCACCGGCTCATGGAGTCTAACATACTCATCCTACATTATGCGTATCTCTCGATAAGCTTACTTATTAATATCTACTCGTCGTGCATGTAATTACTAATATCTAAGTAACCTAACGGCTACATGAATCTATTTGGATATTTTCCAAGTCATATTAAAATTAACAAAATATGAATACTTTGAGTGTGCAATACTTACATAGCTATAGGACGCCCTATCGTCGATGAGCTTTCCGTCCTTCCAATGGGTGGCCAGGAAGATGGTCACCATAGTAGCATTATCGTCCCTCTGTACTTGAAAATAAAAAATATTATTTTTTACTAAAGGCAAACATAGTTATCCTATATTGAATAAATTAATATATCCTAAATTAAACACGTACCATGCGATGGAAATGCTCCGTCATCGGAATCGAGCCGCCACACCACTTGCCGGCCTTCTTCCTAGCCGCCTTCGTTTTTTTCGATCTTTCCTTTTACTTCTCGTCATTAAATCTAGTTCTCATCTCAGTCCATTGCTCATGCATGATCAATCCTGGGAATAAAATGTCACAAATCTAATTTTTGATGCTAATGACAAGCTCTTTATATGAGGTTCACTGACAATAATCGACGTGAATTCCTTTGAGTACAGATGGTATGTCACAATAACTTCTTTATGATATTTGATATTGTGACATCTCACACACGGACACTTGATTTTGGTGTCGTCCATGTACCGGGGAAACGCTTTGGCGAATTGGAGGAATGCATCTACCCGTTGCATGAATTCTTCCCTCACATTGCACGTCCTTATGACGACGGTTGTACACGAACGATGCCGCAAGTAGTAATTCGTATTCATTTTTAGATACTTCTGCAAAGATGGATACACATTGTTCAGTACGGACAACAGATAAAATATCCATAAAAGTATAGTTATTCAAGTATCAACTACGTATCTGTATTGATTGATATTATTCTTCTAATATACAGATAAATCAGTATATATAGTTGATTCGGTATCCGTATCAATCATTAAATCTCCTACATTTTATACCCATGCAATGGGTGACTCAGAATAATAATCAAATTTTCGTTCTTTCTTGCTTACATTACCTAGGAGGGCATCCATATAGCTAGTCCAGACTGCTAATTTTAGTGTTGCTTGGAGTATTCGCAACTATTAAAACAAAATATTAATGACCTCTTGCAAGTTTCTCATCTTTCCATCTTTTACCTTGCTCTTCCTCTTGCAAGTGTTATTAATCCACTTTGAAATTATAATACAAACGCTACAATTCACTAATTTCCAATAAAAAGTCCAATGTAGCAAAGTATTTTCAATTGTTCGAAGTTGAAAAAGTGTGCCCATTATTCCTTTGTAACAAAGCATAATCCCCATTCTCCATCTCTTTTTTCCCAATAAAAAGGTTTAGCAGCAGTGCACCAATAAATCTCTAATGGACATATCCAAACCAGTTTGCACATGATTTTCCTCTTTACGTCAATTGAAGCTACCTCCAGTATTCTTGAATGCCTTCAGATTTTTTATATCTTTACTAATGTTGTTGCTAATCCATCCTCATTTTCAGGATAAACATCACTATCGCTAGATCTTGTATGTCTTATGCAATATTTCCTTCAACTTGATCGCCTCATAATTGGTCATGTACATGTCTTCCGAAGCTTCTTTTCAACTTGGTATCATGTGTCGCTAGTTTTGTAGATGTCTTGTACACTCTCAAAAAGGACTTAATATCCTGCTTTCTCTATGGATCCTCGATATTGCTTTAATGATTACCAACCGTCTACTTAATGGATAAAATCAATGTTACTTTCCATCACAACTAATATGCTAACCCTTCAATTCTTCCGTCTTACCAAATACTATAGTTTTCACACTCATCCTACAAATTTTGGATTATGAATCCTAATTTATTAACCTCACTACCGTAGAAATTCTTCTCATCAACACTACCGTAGAAATTCTTCTCATCAACTAAAAATACAATACAATAAGCAAGCAACAAACTTAGACGATATATTGGCTTGATGATCTTAGTAGATTCAACCATGGTTTAGGAGGCAAGGATTCAATGCCAATTTGTGCAAGCATATGCTTTTAAGGAATGAATCCTCTCGAACTAGCATAAAATGTAAATCATACAGAGTATCCTTAATTATAGCTAACCACAGAGCACCCATGTCCGTGTGACCATGACTTTATTGAAATTTCTATTCTCCATCTCTTTTTTCCCTACACACAAAGTACCAGTGTCCATGTGACCATGACTTAGTGTCCGTGTGACCATGACCTCGTGTTCGTGTGGCCATGAATTGATTGAAATTTCCATTCTCCATCTCTTTTTTTCCTACACACAAAGCATTAGCGTTCGTGTTACCATGACTTGTGTCCAGAGTTGGGGATGCTGGAGGTTGGGACTAGGTACCTGCGTCGCGGTGGGGGCTGCCGGAGTTGGGGACGCGGGCGTCGTTCGTGGTTGAAAAGCGCGGTGGGGGCATCGTTCGTGCGTGGTGGGGGTTCGCCAAAGGTCGGAGAGCCGTAGGGACGCAGTAGGGGTAGGGCTGGCAGAGGGGGGAGTTTTCAAATTTTTTTGGGGGGGTCTCAAATTTTTTTTTTGTTAGGGGGGAGGGGTTCGAAAAGTTGAGAGAGACAAAAGGAACAGGAAAGTAAGCTTTCCAGCTGTTGATATTAATTATTTAGCGACACAATAGGGTAACGTCGCTACCAATATTGTATTAATTTTAAAGACGTCGTTGACGTTGCTGAATTAGCGACGTCTATCGATACCTAGCAACATAGGTGTTCATATTAGCTCAAAGTAGTTGTTTTACTTCTCAATTCGTTGCAAAAAGCAACATACCTTTTTGGAGTCGCTAAATATATAGCAAATAGCGTTGTCCTTTTGTAGAGTTGCTATCAACGTGGCTATTTTGACTTATTTTGGTAGTGAAAGGTGAACAACATTCTGTCGTTCAACGACATTCTATCGTTCAACGACATGTGCATGAGGCTAAGCATTCTACCCGACGTCTCGGCCTGTGAGCCTCGTTCGCCTTTACTAAAGTCTTTTTATTATTAAGTAGCTAATCTCTTAGATTCAAAGTCTCTCTCTCTCTCTGTACATCTATTTTAGCATCTAACCCTTATTTACTCTCGTCAACCAACACAATATTATCAACAAACATGTAGAATGGAATAAAATAGATGATTTCTTTATTGAAGAGAGACTACATATATATAGGAGAGGCTAGCCTCCTCTCCTATTACTCTAAGCAATGTGGGACTAAAGCCCAATAACTAATAACTCTAATATAACACTTAACACCCTCCCTTAAGCTGGAGCATAGATGTCAATCATGCCCAGCTTGTTACATAAAAATTGAACCCGGGGACCCAGAAGAGGCTTTGTGAAGATATCAGTTATCTGGTCGCTGGTCCGCACATGTTGAAACTTTATCACTCCTTTTGTATATTCATCACGAACAAAATGAATGTCAATTTCAATATGCTTCGTCCGTTCATGAAATACTGGATTGGTGGTAATGTGAATAACAGATTGGTTATCACACCATAGGTCTGCCACTTGAGATCCTGCGTCTTCTTCCAGTTCTTGTAGGAGATGCTTCATATATAATATTTCTGACGTGCCATGAGCAATAGCTCGATATTCTGCTTCCGAGCTTGAGCGTGCTATCACACTTTGTTTCTTGCTTTTCCATGATACTAGATTTCCGCCAACAAATACTGAGTAGCCAGATGTAGACCGTCTATCTGTCAAACTTGCCCCCAGTCAGCATCAGTAAAACACTCAATGCGAGTGTGTCCATTACTCTTCATTCGAATTCTTTTTCCTGGATTCTTTACTAGATAACACAAAATTCTGAGAACTGCCTGCCAGTGTGGAACTCTTGGAGAAGCCATGAATCTACTTGCGACGCTTACTGCAAAAGAAATATCCGGACGCGTCATGACTGCCAAGTAGTTGAGTTTTCCAACCACTCGACGATACTGATCTGGATTGGTCATCAGGACTCCTTCATCTGGAAGTAATTTTGCCCCTGGATCCATAGGTGAGTTTGCTCCCTTTGCTTGTATCATGCCTGCATCATTTAGTATATCTAGTACATATTTTCTTTGAGCCATTACAATGTCTCGCTTACCCCGTGTGACTTCAATGCCCAAGAAATAGTTCAAGGATCCCATATCCTTGGTTTGAAATTGTTCTCCAAGAAACTTTTTGAGACTTGCAATACCTTGGCTGTCATCTCCCGTGATTACAATATCATCAACGTAGACACCAAGAAGTATTCTTCCAGCAGATGTGTGTCGATAGAAGATTGAATGGTCCTTCGACTGACACATTCCAAATTGAGTAACCACCCTGTGTAAATCTACCAAACCATGCACGAGGTGATTGTTTCAGGCCATAGAGGGCCTTCCTTAGACGACACACCTTACCCTCCCTTGCAACGAACCCGGGAGGTTGCATCACATATACTTCTTCATCATGATCCCCGTGGAGGAAAGCATTCTTTATATCGAGTTGAAGTAAAGGCCAGTCATAGCGAATGGCCAAGGCCATGAGGACACGAACGGACGTCATTTTGGCCACAGGAGAAAAAGTTTCGAAGTAATCCTCACCATAGGTTTGAGAGTAACCTTTGGCCACCAGACGAGCTTTCAATCGGTCAAGAGTGTCATCCGGTTTCACCTTAATCGTGAACACCCATTTGCAGCCGACTGCCTGTTTACCATGAGGTAGATCGACTAAGTCCCAGGTATGATTCTCCTGGAGAGCCTTCATCTCCTCGTGCATAGCAGCACGCCAACCAGGATGTCGGAGACCCTCTTCAGCGGTCTTGGGGATCTGAATCCCATCAATAGTAGCTACCAGAGACTGAGTGTGACTGGTAAGTCCTTTGTAGTTGTTAACATACAAGGGATGATCTCGACATGCACGACGAGAACGTTCTGGAGGCTGAATTGGTGGAGCTGCTGGCGGAATTGGTGGAGCTGTTGGAGGGACAGATGGAGGCAGCTCACTGGAGCCGGAGCTGCTCGTGGAACCAGAGGAGGAAGATTCTGTGGTTGATGTCGTTAATGGCTGAATCGGTGTATGTGGACCATCATCCTGGGAGACTGGCTCGGTAAAGGAGGGCACCCGTACGGGGGGTTGTTGTGTTTGAGGAGGAAACAACAAAAAATTTTCTTCGGGATAGATCAGGGGAGCCGGACCTGTTGATTGGGGGAACGGAGGAAATTTTGTTTCAACAAAGGTAACATACCGAGTGAAAAAATATCGCTTTAAGACAGGAGAGAAACATCGATACCCTTTCTGATCTTTAGGATACCCAAGAAAAATACATTGTATAGCCTTAGGATCTAATTTAGAAAGGGTTGGTCGGGTATCCCGAACATAGTATAAGCAACCAAAGATGCGGGGAGGCAGAGGAAACGGTTCTCTTCCATGAAAGAGCCTAGAGAAGGGAGTGCTACCATTGAGAACTGACGACGACATGCGATTAATAAGATAACAAGCTGTAAGGACCGCATCCGACCAAAATCTCTTGGGAGTACGTGCTTGAAACATAAGAGCACGTGTTGTTTCCAATAAATGACGATTCTTGCGTTCGGCTACACCATTTTGTTGTGGTGTGTACGCACAAGAGGTTTGGTGGATGATGCCGTTGCTGGCCAGATGTTTATCAAGGTCACGAGATAAATACTCACGACCATTGTCACTCCGAAAGGTTTTGATTGGAAGAACAAATTGTGTAGTTATCTCGGCATGAAAGTTACACCAGATGTTAAATAATTCAGCGCGACTTTTCATTAAATAAATAAAAGTGACACGTGAGTAATCATCGACAAACGTGACAAAGTACTTAAAATCCATTACAGATTTAGTCGGACAAGGTCCCCATATATCAGAATGCACCAACTCAAAAGGAGCGGTTGCAAGATTATTTAGACTCACCGGATAAGAAATTCGATGATGCTTAGCTAAACTACATGGCTCACAATGAAAAGAAGAGGGAATAGCTAAAGATGGGTACATTTTCTGGAGAACTGGAGACGACGGATGACCTAACCGACAATGTAACTCGACCGGATCAAGTTTCATGCTTGCACACACAATAGAAGGAGTTGCGTCAAACAGGTACAAGTCTCCAGCCACATGCCCCTTACCAATAGTCTTTCCAGTTGTCAGGTCCTGAAAAACACAATTATCAGGAAAAAAAGGTTACCGAGCAATGAAGTTCACGAGTAAGTTGACTGATAGAAACTAAATTGAAAGGGTTCCCAGGAGTAAGTAGAACAGAGGTAAGTGACAGTCCGGGAGAAAGAGTGGCACTTCCACGGCCGCGGACTGCCAGAGAATCGCCATTGGCAACAGTAATGCCAGAAGCACGATGAACAGGTACATAATCATGTATCATACCTGCGTCACCAGTCATGTGTGAGGATGCACCAGAGTCAATTACCCACTGCTTGGGTTTTACTATGCATGCTGCGGAATATCCGACTGTGGAACCAGATGTTGATGCTTCATCACGACGTTGAACTTGGAACTCAAGAAATTTTGCGTAAGAATCGTCGCTCATCTGAACCGAACGAACGTTATTATCACTAGCATCCGAAGTAATATTGGCAACAGGAGCTCTAGGGCACTGCTACTGGAAATGTCCCTGTTGGCCACAGTGGAAGCATGTTCGTAGTCGTCCCCCATTACGACCACCATTGCCGCGTCCGCCATCGCGACCATAAGTCTGACCACCTCGTCGTCCACCACGTCCACCACGAACGCCAGGACGAGCAGCGCTACCAAGGGCAGATCGATCAGCAGGAGCATCTCCCGGAGTGGTCTCAACCACCTTTGCGGCCCGAAGAACACGGAAGTGGGCCTCCATCAAAGATGGAACATCAGATCCAGCAATGATCTGGGATCGAGCCGAGTCCGCATCAGGACAGAGAGATGCAAGATATGCCATAACATGAAGCTGCTCGCGTTGAGCCCGAACTTCATTGATATCCGACGTCAGAGGAAGAACACGATCAATTTCATCCACCATAGCCTTGAAGGATCGGAAGTGGTCCTTATGAGACTTGTCTCCTTGAGTTGCTCGGTAAACGCCAACAAACGAGTCGTATATGCGAGACAAGTCGCGTTTTCCATCAAACGTTGTTGCTAGGACCTCCCATAGCTCCTTGACCATGTCCGTGTTTTGAACCATGTCCTCGACGGACGATTCCATGAAGTTCATCAACTGTGTAAACAGTCGACTATCATTCGTCTCCCACTGTTAAAATGTGGGATCAGTCGTTGCCGGAGGGCTGTCAGTCAAATGTTTAGATAGCCGCATCCCACGAAGTGTTTTCTCAACTTTCTTCCACCATGTTGAGTAACCATCTGGACCGTCCAATCGACGGTCGACAAGTCGAGTCGAAGAGATCGTCGTGCCAGTGCTCGTCGTGTTGCTGACACCGTTACTATCATCTGCCTTCGAATCTGTCATCTGAAATGGAAGCAACCGTCGCGACTTCTTTCCAACCCCAAAAATCACACCAACTTTACGAATGTGCTATAAACGTGGTCAACACCGGCGCGCACATATAAAGTGAACACGTCAGGACACAGGAGAAAACACGATCATTCTCTGTGTAGATTTGGATGTGAAGATTAGGGTAGGAAAAGCATTTGTTAATTCCAAACGGCTTAATCTAGGAATGAAGCATTTGACCATTGATTTTTTTTCTTTTTTTTTGTTTTTTTTTAAAACTAGGGTTCGGAGGGTGTGTGGTGGCTGATGGAAAATGTTAGGGTTTTGAGCCATCATGGGTGGTCCGGGTGTCTGCACAGCAGATCCGGGGTGTGGGGGAGCCGGGTGTCTGCACAGCAGATTCGGGAAGGGGGAGGGAACCGGGGGTCTGCACAGCAGATCCGGACAGGGGGGCTGGATCGGGGGGGGGGGGGCGCTGGACAACAAGGGGGGGATCGGCGAAGGGGGCAGAGGGGGGGGGGGTTCGGCGAAGGGGGGAGAATTTTTGTTGTGGAATTTTTTTTTCTTCCTTTTATGGCTCTGATACCATGTAGAATGGAATAAAATAGATAATTTCTTTATTGAAGAGAGACTACATATATATAGGAGAGGCTAGCCTCCTCTCCTATTACTCTAAGCAATGTGGGACTAAAGCCCAATAACTAATAACTCTAATATAACACTTAACAAAACATTATACACTATGGAACCTCCTCCTGGATATGTCTAGTAATTTTACCTCTAACTATCGTAAAAAGGTAAGGACTCGACGTTGAACCTTGTTGTAAGCCAATGATAATAAAGAACTACCATCTCCTCCAATAGTTCACACGGTCGTCCTAACTCTAATAAATATCCTTAATAGTTTCAATATAACTACTAGAAACTTGTTTCTTTTTCAAAGTCCACCACATTCTCTCCCTAGGAACATGGTCACAAGCTTTCTCTAAGTCAATAAAAACAATAAGTAAATTTATATTTTTCTCTAAAGCTTTCCATTAATCTTTTTAGTGAGTAAATGTTTTCCGTAGGAGATCTTTTGTGTATAAAACCAAATCGATTCTTTGAAATTCTACTCTCTTTTCTTAATTTTTGCTTAATTATTCCAAGATTTATGCTATGACTCATAAGCTTAATTTCTCAATAGTTATTACAACTTTGAATCTCTCTCTTCTTCTTCTTGTAAATTGGTACTATATTACTGCTTCTAGATACTAATAAGAATTTTTTTTTACAAAAAGTGGAAAAAATACTTACATACTTCTCTATATATAGGAAGGAAAAGTATATTTGGCCCGCCCCAGGGGTGACCGAGCTGGCCCGTACCGATGTGGCAGCCAAGCACTGCCCCCTGCTAGCTTGGGCCTACCTCCGACTAGGGAGCCAATGGCTGGCCGCCACATGGCCGCGGGCCAGCGTGGTCATGCCCAAAGGGCGGGCAACGTAGCAGCGGTCATATAGGAAGTGTAAACCATGGACAATTATCAACAACAACATAACCTTCATCCTAAATTTTTGGGATTGGTTGTTCGAATCCTTTCTTCGATTCAATTCTGCCAAGAGCCATGTGCTCTGTAACACTAACAAAAATTATATCATTTAAACTTCAATCCATGTTCGTTTAGGCCTACTCTAGTCCTGAAGGCTCCTTTAACTAGTGTCTTATCACTCTTTCTTATCAGTGCATCTATTGGTATGCTTTGTACATGTCCAAAATCATCTAAGATGATTTTCTTTAATCTTGTCCTCATTTCACACCACCTCTAACCACCTCTAACGTACCATGAATACGCTCATTTTTATCCTTATCTTTTAATCTATTGCTGCTCATGCACGGTAATTTTCTTGTTTTGTTGTTTCTTGATTGTCCAAATCTTTGATATGTAAAACATGGTTGATTTTATTATTGTCTTATAGAAATTTTCTTTTAACTTCAAATGCATCTACTTATCACAAAGTATTACAGAAGCACTCTCCATTTTAACTTGCATCCTTCTTAATCTCTCGATTATTGTAACTGATTGTTGCTAAATACCAAAAACTCTTACTTCTAGGTATTTTTGCCCACCTGTATGTACTCCACCCTATTTTCTTTTTTACCTTTTGGTTGAAGTTATAATTCATATACTATTTTTTTCTATTGTCCTACTAATTTTAGCATCTAAGGCTTCTATACTATTATCGACCAATACAACATCGTTAACAAACATCATACACCAGGGAACCACTTCTTGGATATGCCTAGTAATTCATCCATAACAGTGCAAAATGGTAAGGACTTAATGTTATCCTTGATATAAGCCAACGGTAATAGAAAATTGTGTACAATCTCCTCCAATGGTTCATATTATCATTGTAACTTCGTTATCGTATCATTGATAGTTTCAATATAGCTACAATGAGTTATTATCACATGAACAAAAAAAAGGGAAAATGGATATGATGTCTCTCTTTATTCTCAAATAGGAAGTAATCATAAAAAACTAAAGAAACACAAACATGAAAAAAGACAAAATAGACAGACTCAGTGAGTGTCAAAAAGGGGAAAAAAAAGGAAAACAGAAAATATGCTGATTGAAATCAGAGATGGGAGGAACCGGAACTTGCTGATTGAAATCATGGGAGATGAGGACTTCTTAGAAGGATGGAATTGACTGGAGCAATAGAAAAAGACTAAAGGGTTTGTGGAAATGCACTCACATTAGCTGATACTTTGACCCTCGTCATGCAATATACATTATGAAATTAATACATCTTTTTTTCATTCACATATTGTATCATATTGACTGTTTTTGACTACATATTTGATCATCTGTACAAATGAAATCATTTTCTTGGAACACTTTAAACTATATCTTTAGACACTCATGTTGCTTCAAAGCGGTAAGTTCAACTTAAAGATAAATGTATTTGGGTATCTTTCATTTTTGTGTAAGCAGGGTGTGGACCCTTCTATAAGGGCTGAAGTGTGGGAATTTCTTCTAGGATGCTATGCATTGAGTAGCACTGCAGAATACAGGAAGCAGCTGAGGGTGGCTCGGAGGTTTTTCCTTTTTTTCATTATTTTTCTTTGGCACTTATATATATACAACTTCTTTGCTGATATTTAAGTCATGTTCTATTTACTGCCAAAAATAGATTCATATAACCTGTGTTTGTGTGTTTTTAGGGTTTAAACCGAAGTCTGAAGTCTTAGGGGGTGTTTTTTTTTTTAAACTAATTAGAGGTGTGGCACTAATTAGAGGTTGGGGTCCCACTTTTCTAATTAGATCCTCTAACTAGAGGTTTATAAAAGTATTTTTTTCCCCACTATTGTGATTATATGTTTGTTTTTCAATGTCTAATTCGACATCAATTTATGTTTATATTCTTATTATAAAGTATTTCTAAAATAAAACATTTCACCAATGATATGACAACTTTAAACTGAATTTATATCAAAATAACTTTATTAGAAATTAAGTGAAATATCACATACATAGACTATATCATGCAAGTCAAAGGAATTACAAAACATACATAAACAAACAAAGCATATCATAAACAAGTCTCTTAACACTCGCAACAACATCAAAAGCAAAACCAAGGTTATAAAAGTCGGTAGGCGCTAGTCGGGCAGGCACCGGATGCCTGGCACGTAGCCCGCCTAGTTCTAGGTGGTCCAAAAAAATCATGTTGAAAATTGTAGCAATTGTCCATAAAAAACCTGCATCGAGTAGCCTTGGGCGGGCACTAGGAGGGTGCCTAGTTGACTATCGGGTCGGCACTGGGCGCCTAGCGCCTAGGCGCTGCCTCTAACCGATTTTTAGAACATTGAGTAAAACTAATATTTATCTCAAAAATTTATGTATAGTTCTGTCGCAATTTGATCGTGCAATTCAGGCATAATTGTTGGTATTTCTTTTCAGATTTTATATCACCAGTGTTAAGGTTATAAGTGTCGCGATCCGCTCCCGAATAATCGGATACGAGTCGGACTTCCCAGTCTACGTTGTAGACTCAACGTAGTAAGCTGTACTAAGTATCTAAAGAACTTCACCAGATAAGATAAAATTCAAATCACAACATCTAATACGTTCCAGAGTTCATCAGAATACAATGATACAAAGTCCAAAAAGTGCAGTCTACGTATACAATAAAAAAACTAGATCTAATAGACAACAATAACTCCTAAGTCCTGAATCATAGTGTTGTCCAACTCACTAAAGTCTCGGGCTCCTGCCTATAGAAGGTAGAATATGTAGCCTCAAGTTCACCTGCAACATATCCAGTCAGGAGCGGAGCAAAGTACATTCTACAATAATGAAACAAGTATGACATGTGAACAAGTAACCATAAACAGGATGAACATGAACTGTAAATGCATAATCTACCAGACTGAAACATGTAATCCAAAGATCATGACATGTGAATTTGAAATAACTACTAAAATATGTGACCGGTTGGGTAAGATCATGAACAAGTAATGGTACGACTTAAATCCCACGTGCACGATGTGAGACTTAAGCTATTAACATGAATTCTAAATTGGACTTTGGTCATATATCAGTAGTATTTTCCCTTCCCCAGATACAAGTAAAGATCATGAACCAGAATAATAGACTAAGTCGTGTAACAATGTGTCCAATATGAAAGACCATGACATGAAATAAATGAGTCAAAATCATATAAGTACTTGCCTTGTCCTGGAAAATCGAAAATAGGAAAATAAATGTCCACCTAGAATAGGGCTAAGAATTGGTTAGAATAGGACAATGACAACTAACTATCAATTATCTAATTATCTATAAACTAGCTATTTATATAATATTACTAACTATCTATCTAAAGACTGGCAATATAGTATTACTAATCAAATATGTATATATATTAACTAGCAAGAAAGTTAGCAACTAATAGCAAAAATAATGTTAGAAACTAAGTTTAGCAATATAGTATTACTAATCAAATATGTATATATATATATATATATATATATATATATATATATATATATATATATTAACTAGCAAGAAAGTTAGCAACTAATAGCAAAAATAATGTTAGAAACTAAGTTTATTAGTAATAGTATTTGAAATAATACTTGAAATATTTATGAAGATTAAACCATAAGTTTGTTAAACACAAATTATATATCTAATTAGATAAAATACTATATTAATTTTATAGCCTTCTTATTCAAGATTTCGAAGCTAAATAGATCTAAAATCGACTTATAAAATTATTCATAGAATATTTATTAAAAAATATTTAATATATATACTATAATTTAACAGTATAGAATTTCAGTATAAAATACATGTACCTATATTCTACCAATCTAATTAAGCTATATATACATGGGCCTATTTCAACTATTAATCAATTTAAAAACATAAATAGGACTGGGCTCTAGGCCTAACCCGTGATCAAGGAATTTAGAAGACAATTAAACATTGGGCTGGATGTCCAGCCTACAGTTAATTTATAACCAAAATAAATTTTATTAATAGAACGGGCTTGAAGCCCAGTCCACTAGGTTTTATCACCAAAATGCACAGAAAAATTACCAGTGGGCTTGCAGCCCAAGCCCAAGGTTACAAATGCATATACCAAATTAATTTAACACCCAGTCTAGGCTTTGAAACCCAGCCCAGATAGATTAGGGTTCTAAACCTAATCTCTACACAACAAGAGAGAGAGAGAGAGAGAGAGAGAGAGAGAGAGAGAGCGCTTGCTGAGTAAAATATGAGAGCAGAGACGAGAGAGGCGGGGGAGAAGAAGCACTCACCGAGGGCTCCGGCGCGGAGGCGCGCTGCTGCGGCGGGAACGCGGTCGACGGTCAGCCCAGATCTGACGGAGAGGGAAGATCGAGAGGGTTCGTCTGCTCGCCACCGGAGGTGGAGCCTGAGGGCAGCGAGAGCTCGGATTTGCGGCGGCGCCCAATATCCCACGGTGGAGGGTTCATCGGTGTCTGTTATGGACATGGCGGCTGGATCGAGGCTATGGCGGCCACGGCGAGTCGCGGCGGAAGACTGACACTCGTCGACAACCTCGAGATCCGTCAGGGAGGCGCGTCGAGCGGAGGGGATATGGCCGGAAGCTCGTGAGGAAGGCGAGCGGAGGCGGAGAATGGCGGCGCTTTGCCGGATCTGTGTCGGAGCCTGAGGAAGAACGTGTCCAGGCGGACGACGGAGCTCGCCGGGCTTGGGCAAAGACCAAGTGGTGGCGTGTTTTGGTAGTAGTAGTGTGTGTGGTGGTTTACGGTAGACAAGGGGTAACTGGAGTTTGCTAGTGAGGGCGGTGGAGTAGTGGTGCTGGTTGGGGAGTGGTGGAGTCGGTTAGATGATGCTGGCAGTGGTGTTGGAGGAAGTGGTGGTTGTGGTTGTGACAGTAGCAAGGTAGCCGGGGAATGGGGTCCTAGCGGTGGAGGGACAGGGCAATTGACGATGATGTCACCGGGAAGAGGCGGGACTATCGAGTTGGTTGTAGAGGAGAAGATGAGGCCGGTCGATCAAACAGGGAGGGGCGGGCTCGACCGGGTGGTGCTGGTGAAGTGGATGAATTGGTGGGGTGATCGACAGAGGAGATGGCCGGAGGAGCTCTTCGCCGGAGTAGATCTGGAATCAGGGAGGAGTTGAAGTGTTGTGCGGTGCCGTGGTGGAGAACATCGAGAGGGGTGAAGGAGGAGGGAAGGAGGATGGTGCTGGTGCAGGCGGTGGGAAATCGAGGAGGAGTAGATCGGTGTCTAGATCACCGGAGTGTGGTGGAGCCAGGGAGGAGGCGGGTCGCCAGAGCTTGGCCGGTGAGCGGCGGTGGAGTGGCAGAGAGAGGGAGTGACAAGAGAGTGATTTAGAAATTTCTTTGTGTAATAAAATATTGGGAGTCCCAATATTCTATAGGAAGAGAGCGGAGTGTTCCACAAGTCTTGAGTGGCAATGCTTGTAAATTGTAATTGATCTAGGACCTATAGTAGAAAAAAACTAACCAATCATAACTAACACTAACTACTACTAACTAATTACTTAATTAATAACTAATCAATAATTAAGACTAAATAATCAACTAAGCTAATCAAACAATTAGCTATTCTCTAAATCAAAATCTCTCGGCCCACAATCCAAGCTTGAGACTTGGTAGGCAATTAGGATAGCTAGCCCACGATCCAAGCCCAAGGCTTGGTAGGCTCACCGATAATTAAACAATAAAATAATCCTGAAATAAAAATAATTAATTAAATAATAATAATCAGAATTTGAATAAATTTACAATAATACGAAAATGAATTTATAAATTCTCAAGAAAAATTACAACATTGTTTTCCCAAAATAGAATTTCAAAACTAGGAAAATGATTTTATAACTCAAAGCTCAGTTCAAAATTTTTAAAAGTAGAAATTCTAATTCTAGGTAGTTACAATAAGGATCAATGTTAAGGATATAAGGGTGAAATACTGAAATTTCTTAGGGTTACAATGTCTATTTACCTCCAATTAGAGGTTGGGCTGCAAAGAAAGTGTCAGCTACCGCTTTCTTTTTAAGAGCCTCTAATTAGTTGTCAAGCTCTAGTTGGTATCTAATTAGATGCGAAAAATAATTTTGTGGGTCCACCTCTAATTAGACCCAGTTAGTGATTCACCTCTAATTAGAGGTAAAAAAACAAACACCCCCTTAGATGGCTTATTGAAGTGGATGTTTATATCAGATGTTTTGCAGCCAAAATTGACTTTAGCAAACTATACGTATTGAGTATACACAAGGATAGTGCCATCTTGTTTAAATAATTAAACTGATACAAACTTTAGGTAGTATAACTTGATTCTGATTGATACTTGACATTGGGAACCTTGCAAGGCACTGGCACGATCGGCTATGGCTAATTAACAAGTCTTTCGAATTAGTAGCTGCTGTACATATCAATTGTCACATTGGAGATTAAAATTTCGTGAGCAGTGAATTTCTAAGATCTATGGTGGAAGACCAAAAGTTAACTGAACTTCATAGTGTGTTTATCATTAAATTATGCTTGTGTGTGTTCACAATTAGGAATGGTTTGACTTCTTCTTTAAATCCTAGCAAGAAGGAAACTGAATGGTAGATATCTATGTGGACAAGAGGTTGACTGACACGGTGACACCTCATCCTCTTCATCGTGACAAGTTGTTAAGCGTACCTGCCCGTTGTAAGAGTGATCTCTCCCTTACAGTTAATATGATAATTCAGCAGTAGTTGGTTGCTTGAAACCACCCTTTACTCAATACTTGCGGAACCGGAAAGAACAGATAGCACGTCGCGAAAATCTGCTCATATGGAAAATGATAAAGGCAATCATGTAAGCTTAGGTCGAGATCTAATAGAAGTTCTAAATGCTATTGAACATATCATTCTGGAATGTATCTTATATATGGAACACTATTGTACTTGACTTGTCTTTTTCTCTGTACCTTGTGTGATTTAGCTATAAGCAAGTAGGCCATCTTCTTTGGAAATATCTGATATCTGCAACCTTTGGCCATGTCCACTCTTCTATACTTGTTTCCTTGATGAACTGACTATATGAGGCAATACCTTATCAAGGCTATTTTTAATAGCTGGTCCGAGAAGATGGTCAGCCACACTGGGACTGGGACTGAGACATGGCCCAGTCTCATACGTACATAAGCGTGTTTCCTGTGCTTGTTATTGTTCTCTGGTCCCACTCTATATGTCCACAGAAGAAATTTGAAAGTAGTTGAAATTGCTCATATATAGCCACTGAATTAGATTTTCATTCTTTGTCGTCTATCCCCTATTATCTGGATGCCTTTACTCTTTCATTCTCATTTGGGCATGTATTCAATATAGGGACATACCAGGACACAAAGAGACTATCCTAAGTTTCCACATTTGGAGCATAAGTTATTTTCTTCCATTCAGCTATGTTAAGGGCATTTCTTTTGTCATATTACTGAACTTGTTATTATTTTTATAGCCTAATGCCATTTCATCTTGGTCTACCATGAAGGCATGAACCCTAAGAGCCCCTTTAACTATTATTCTATACGTCATTATCCTCTTAATAGGCGTATCTATTGGCCCCTTTTGCAATTTTCCAACTGTCTTCGATCAACGGCTTCTGGAGCAGCAGTCTCCAATCCCACTGGCTTCAGGAAGCCTCTTCCGACCTTTGCCACACCACAGGTTCGTCCATCAATTTCCTATGATCTCCCTCAACTTATTCTAGACTGCATCCCTTGACCTCCAGTAATCTCCCTCAGCATTCTATGGAAGATCCCCTAATCACCTTCGACATGCATGACTTCGTGACATGATGATTTTACCATATTGATGTCTGTGTCATATCAAATCATTGTTTTTATATTCTAATTTTCAGAATACACACACACACAGAGACACCCCAAAGTAGGGGCGAGCATTATTCGGTTTTGGACCGAGAACCGAACCGAACCGAATAAGAGATTTGTTCGGTTTGGAAAAAATTCGTTCGGTTTTGAAAATACTAAAATTGCTTATTCGGTTTCTGTCCAAAACCGAATTAGGCTTATGCAATTATTAAATGCCCATTAAAAAGATGTATATTTTGAAAACAACAATTATATGTATGTCTTTTAAAGCCAAACTTTGATAAGTTAACAACTAGTTCAACTTTGGACCCAACTTTGAAATATAACAAACATATGTATAAAAATTAATTTTTTAAAATATAATTTAACCACAATCCCAATTTTGGGCCCGGCCTATCAACAACAAAAATAGCCCAACCGAACAAACCGAATAAACTGAATCGTTTATCGGTTCGGTTTCGGTTATGTCATATTTCAGTTCGATTTCCGTTTTGTTTTTTTAGAATTTCGGTTTATTCGGTTTTGACTATTTCGGTTCGGTTGAAACCGAATAAACCGAACGCTCACCCCTACGCCAAAGTGTATAATTAGACACCTCAATGCATGTCTCATACCGTCAACGGTGGAATATACATCTTAGATCACACATTAGGATATATCTTGTGTTCAAAGACTTTTAACTCATTCATCATGTAATCATAAAATGGCTTCTTTAATAATAGAAATGAAGAGTCATTGATTCTCGAGTCATAAATTTTCAATCTATTTGATAGAAGAGATAAATTACTTTGAACGGTGTTGGTCTTGCATATTGGTGTGCTATGTGGTGGTGGTTGGGGGGGGGGGGGGGGGGGGGTTGGATACAGGTATCCACATTTTTTGACATGTTTAATGACCAAAATATCCGACATTCTGACTTGTAAAGCATGGATTGTCCTATAGTCATTTCCCACGTCTTTCAACTTCAAGACTATTTTGTAACACAGTAGTGTTCCAGAAGTATTTTTGAATACAGCCATTCTGCTTTAATTATCTGAACAAACTTCTCAGTCTCGCTATAATGAAGAACGATTGATCCTGAGTGGCAAATTGGTCACTCTAACGTATTTATTGGCCATCAGAGTATCAAACCAGGGGATAAAGTTGACAAAATGAATCAACTTTCTCAAGACTGATCGAACTTGATGACCATCTACATTTCTCCATTCACAAAGCAAAGTTGCATTCATTTGATTATCCTTCTTATTGCAGCATGACTAAATTTGTTAGCCATAATTGCTGTAACTACTAACTAGTAACCAGTAGGAGTGAATTGTATGCTTTTTATAACCCCACGTACTTGGGGTGTCTGATTAGGAGCTGAAACATCTGTTTTGTTCAGTTCTCATATTTCGGTTGGATACTTTTGTTGTTCTCTGTTTTCTGTTAATGGAAGTCTGAATCCATACTTCACATATGAATAGGGTTATACAGTTTTACATGCTGGAGCTTAGTCAGCATGTTTTAATGCAGGGAACGTTACGAGGATCTAGTCAGGCAGTGTCAAACAATGCATTCAAGCATTGGCACTGGCTCCCTTGCCTACGTTGTTGGGTCTAAAGTGATGGACATGAGGACCTTATCTAAAGATAATGACAGTAGAGTGGTGTCCAAAAGGAAAGAAGATTCTCATAGCCCTGCTAATGAAGAGAGAAATTATGATTCAGAAAATAGACATACAGGCACACCATACATGCACATAAGGAAATGTTCTAGCAGCGTCGGTGCCAGGGTGAGTGTGGACACTGCAGCCTGTGATTCTTCACATGTTGTACCCTCCCTCGAGACATATACTTGTTCCTCAACCCCACCGGAGCATGAAATGGATGAACCTCAGTATGTAACTGAGAGTTTTTTTGATTTTCCTCCTTTGCCTGTCACAAATTTATTCCATAACGGAGGTGGGGATACACATCAGCTGCATGACGATAGAGTATCTGTTTCCAAACATAGATCAAGTTGCAGGGTTGAGGAAATGCATTGTTTCCAAATCAACAACAACGTGGATCTAATTATTGAATCAAATGCCCCCTCTAGTAGCTTGTCCAATGCAAGCAATGGTGACACTGAGATATTTAGTTCAGATGTACCTAAGCATGTCATAGGTTTGGACGAGATGAAATACAATACTGAAACAGTTAACGGATTGAGGATATTAGATGTTCCAGAAACAGCTATGATGGATGCCAGTGCCACTACATCAAACAGACAGATAGCAGATGAAGACAAAGTCTCTGAATGGTTGTGGACTCTTCATCGAATTGGTAACCTAGTATTTTATCTTCCAATCTCAAAACATGTTAGAATCCTTTATTGTTGAACTATGTCCTTAGTCACAAGGCTGAAATAATTCTTGTCTCAGTTGTTGATGTGGTAAGAACTGATAGTCACCTTGAATTCTATGGAGATGCAAAAAATATGGCCAGAATGTCAGACATCCTTGCTGTTTATGCATGGGTAGATCCTGCTACTGGTTACTGCCAAGGTTCTTCCTCAACCCTTATTTTTCCAAGAGTGATATTGTTCCTTATCAAAGTTTCACCCAAATCAAATTTTATGGGGATGCAACTGATAGTTCAATTACTCATGATCCATATTTATTTGAAGTCTTATTAATAATCATAATCTGTTCGCTCATAGGCATGAGTGACTTGCTTTCGCCTTTTGTTGTGCTTTATGAGGATAATGCAGATGCCTTTTGGTGCTTTGAGATGCTTCTACGGAGAATGGTAACCTTATGTCCATGTGAATGAGCTTTATCTGCCATTTTGTTTGACTGTTTATTGTGGTGAATTCTTCTTCTTGGTGTCCTTTTCAGCGTGAGAATTTCCAGATGGAAGGACCAACTGGTGTGATGAATCAATTACAAGGATTGTGGAAGATCTTGGAAATAACAGATTCTGAAATTTTTGAACATCTTTCAGTCATTGGTGCTGAAAGCCTTCATTTTGCTTTTAGAATGTTGCTGGTACTTTTTCGTCGGGAGCTGTCCTTTACTGAAGCCCTTCACATGTGGGAGGTTTGTTTCAGGAAATCATTACGGCTTCAGAAGTTTAGTTCCTCTCTTGATTTTCTCCCTCATTTTGAAATTATTTAGATGACCTAAACTTATGTTGCATGGATAAGACACGACATGGTAAGGTAACAACGACATTGATATGACACCTATTTTGGTGTGTCCTTATATATTTTGGAGTTTCTGGGTTGTGTCAATACATGTCCGATATGTGTCCGACACGACTTGCATTTTGGAATTTCCAGATGGAAGGACCAACTGGGTGATAAATCAATTACAAGGATTGTGCAAGATCTTGGAAATAACAGATTCTGAAAATTTTGAACATCTTTCGGTCATTGGTGCTGAAACCTTCATTTTGCTTTTAGAATGTTGCTGGTACTTTTTCGTCGGGAGCTGTCCTTTACTGAAGCCCTTCACATGTGGGAGGTTTGTTTCAGGAGATCATTATGACTTCAGAAGTTTAGTTCTGCTCTTGATTTTCTCCCTCCTTTTGAAATGATTTAGATGACCTAAAACCTATGTTGCATGGATAAGACACGACATGGTAAGGTAACGACGACAGTGATGCGACACCTATTATGGTGTGCCCTAATATATTTTGGAGTTTCTGGGTTTTGTCAATACGTGTCCGACATGACACGACTTGCATTTTGGAAGTGTCCGTGCTTCCTAGCCTAAAACTGAAGGTGTACACTATCAAATGAGCCCCATTATATTTATGGATATAAGTGTGCTTGCTTTATGTATAAGCTGGTCAATCTAAAGCTTTACAAAGTAAACTCTCAGTCAGTGACAATGCAGGTTGTTGGGAGATGCAATTTCTAAATTAACCTTTTCATAGTTGAGGGACAGTTTAGATAGAGGGGCGAACAAGTATGTCATCAAGTTGTTTATTGTTGTTTTAAATGTTGTTAAACATGGGTCATTGAAAGATATGGTAGTTGCTAGTGTTGCAGAGGGCATGGCCTTCGTAGATCGGAATGGAAGAAAAAAAGATTCATGTAGCTGAGATAGACATATAGTATAGAGGCTTTGTTTCAGATATTTTGTTCTTGTAAATGTTTGCTATCATAGTGATTAAGTTCTCTCAACCTCAACATGTTACAAGATTTTCTTTGCGTCTATCCTGTCCTATGTGACATTAGACTAATAAAGAGTTTCATATTGCATGATACCCTTTTGGCACTATACTGGAAGAAATTTCAAGACATGAACTGGTGCCTGCACCAGACTTTTTTAATACAAGTTCAAGAACAGTAACTTCACTAGTGTTAATGGGACTTTGGTTTAAGCTTCTACCTGTCAGCTTTTCCATTGGGACGACCTTTATGTCATCAATTGCCATGAATGATGTATCAGTTATGGAGGTTAAACTCATCTGCTGTAACATTATGATGATGCTCATGTTTGGCTCGTGTAGTCCACATATACCTTGTGATATTCCTGGTTGGGTTCGTACTGGTGCTTGAATAGATTGCCAAAAATGGTTGAAACATCCGCCATCATAATTTTTGGTTGCTTTTGCTCTTCCCAAAGTCATAATGATGTTACTCACAAATTTCTTGGCAAAAATTGCTTGCTTCCATGGATCCCCAACTTGTCATGCTACTATGTTTTATCTCATTAATGTACTTCACAAATTTCTTGGCAAAAATTGCTTGGTTCCATGGATCACCAACTTGTCATGCTACTATGTTTATCCCATTAATGTACTTTTCGAGCTACTCATACATACATGGCTCGGTCTTTGATATAATTATGCTGCATTCCAACCTATCTATTAAATCCTGAGTGGAATTGGATTACACTTTGGCTCTCTCCTAATATGAATCCAGTTTCTATTTGGATGATTGAGTTGTACTTCTTGCCATTCACCAACTGTCAACTAAACATCATTCCATTGCAATTCTATTTTTGGATTTGTCGCTCATCTTCACCTTCTTTTTCAATGCAAAGATTCCCATATCGATTATAACCATGTCCTTGTTCATGTTAATATCCGTCGTGCCTTTTCTTTACCCTTGTTTGCGTTGTGAGTAATAGGACATGACTATGAATCTGCAATTATTTCAACTTGACTATAGATCTAGTCAAAGCTATGGAGCTTTAATATCATGAATCCTTCGTTTCATGCATTGTGTACAATTTGGCAAAGAATTTGGACCATTTTAGTCTGCAAAACTAATTCCTATTCCGTTTTGTTCATTTTATATAATAAAAACCTGTATAATTGACATCTAAGATATCACTGCTGTTGTGCTTTTTTCCTGGTATTTCCTCTTCCTGCCCAGCCATTTGGTTTTAAATATTTAAATTGTCACTCACCCCATCTTTGAGTTTTTTGCTAAGCTGCCATTAGTGCTTCTCTAGATTGTGCTCAGGGATATCTTATTTGGGTCTCATCAGCAAGATATGTAAGTATTGGCTTATAGGAGGTCAAAACCTGAAGGATCATATGAGATAGTTTAAGGCACCCTAAAAATTCCATATGTTGCCATATAATGACTTGTCTGCATTATGGGGGAAGTCTAAGGATGGAACTTATAAACACACCCACTTTATAGCTTGTACAAATGCCATCGATCTTAATTGGCTCTCTTTTATTCCCTTGTCATCTTAATCCACTGTGGATGGATCCACTGTGAATGAAGCCTAAAGAACTAAAACTTCTCATATTTGCTACAACCTAGGTTGTCAACTTTGCATATTATATCGTGTATTGATTTGCTTGGGTGACATATCATGTATTGATTTTCTTGGGTGACGTATCGTGTATCTGTGATACAATAACTTTTGGAGTTTAGGTCTATACTTCTAAATCCATATAGGACCATGATTTTATATAATTTTCTCAATATATTTTATTTGTTTCATATTTGCAAGTGTATCTACATCCAGGATCCAGATTCTTAAGTATATACATTACAAGACTCAAGTTAAAAAAATAATAATATCGATACTCCCTATCAGCCTATATGTATCATAAACGAAGTAGTAATATATTTTTTCTTTCCGTAAGATGCGTATCGTGTATCATAAGATGCTAACAATATAGGGTACAACACCATCGATTAGAGCATCTTAGTTGTTAGCCCCATGGCAGTTGTTGCCATACAGGGTGTGTTCCGTGATACAGATAACCAAACACCAGTGAATTGTTTCGTTGATATCCATGTACCGAGTCTTTTAACAAGATATTTAGATGTAGTTCTTTTAGGTATGTTCTACTAAAAATTTGAGAGTCTAAGCTACATCTTTTTGAACCATAACATCTATTTTCTGAAGCCAAGTTCCTTGCTTTTGATATGTATCAATCATATCATCATGCAAAATGACACTTATAGACTTGGATTGGGTTAAGGCCTTCTTTTACGATGCCTTGCAACTTTACATTGCTAGGCAGGTGATGGCAAGGTCACAAGACCAAGCATGTTTCATAAAGCCTGCCTAGCTTCTCTGTTAATTTATCCTTTTTTGTGTTTTCTT
The DNA here is from genome assembly GCA_029216955.1 of Iris pallida. Lineage (NCBI taxonomy): Eukaryota > Viridiplantae > Streptophyta > Magnoliopsida > Asparagales > Iridaceae > Iris > Iris pallida. The sequence goes on along the minus strand of JANAVB010010796.1, from coordinate 7,973,314 downwards.
AGGGACTGGGATTGGGATCAACAAGCATTGTGGAAATAAACCCTTAGGCCGGGTTAGAAGGGTCGGTTTTGGAGAATTATTGTGATACATACCCATACCGAGGGGCGAATTCCCTTTGAGGGGAGCCCACAAACATCTCCATTTGTGGGTTTACTTTGAGGGGAACCCGGACCTCCATTAACAAAAGTCAAAGCTTTCTTGAGAATATTCTTTTCATGATTTATTCATTGCATTACCTCTCGTTTATACAAAATTTTCCAACATAACATAAAGCTTAAAAAGATGTGACAACAAAGTAAACCACAAAGTACAACAAGAAAATCTTACTTAAAACAATTTACATTGGTTCGATTATTGGGCTGGCTAAGCACAACAGATTTCTTTCCCCTTGAAAGAAACCTTGTCCTCGAGGTTTATGGGATTCTTTAGTAGTTCTAATGTAGAGTGGTTGTCAACCAACTTCCATGTCCTTGTGGCACTTCCCAAATGCTTCTTTAACATTGTTGCACACCTCGGGATCCTAAAAGCTACGTTCAAAATAAGTTGACAAAGATTCCCGAGTTGGTTTGTGACTTGAGGGTTTATATCGAAGTTTTTTTTTTTTTTACCCTCTTATTGGATTTTCTGGTAATTTCTTTTTCTTAGAGCGTTGCCTCCGACATAATTTTGTCTCTTGCAACTTGCAAAAAAGTGAAGTATAGACTTGTTCAAATAAAGCATTGGTATTGGACACATTAGTGATGTAACTGTCCACCAAGTCACGTGACTACCGCAATTTGTTCCTCTGGCTGATAATCATGAAGCTTGGGGTGTTGGTTTATGACGGTGATGTTGTCATTACCAACATAGCTCTCGTTCCATTGTTGAAAGGTGGGCTGTTATGGTATGAATTGTATGACTGACCGTGTTCTTCCCTGGGTGAACCTGCAACTCTGTTGAATTGAACATCTATGTCTGTAAACAATTTCTTCATTTGTTCTTGGTACTCACTGAACACCTGTTTCTCATTGGTTTACGATCCAGCCTTTGATCTATGGGTGAGCCGAGAAGGTTTGGCTCTGATACTTGCTTCGTGGCATGGGAGAATTAAGTGTTGTTAGCAAATGAAGTTTACCCTCAAAAGAAACTATCATTAGCAAATGATGTTTAGTTTCCCTCAAATGAAACTATATTATTGTCTGTCATTTCTATTTTGATTCCAATCTCCCTTGGCACATAACATATTATCATTTGAGAATGACAATGAGAAGCATCTTGACTGAGAAAGGATTAGTCAGTTGCTCAATCTGATTAATTGGATGGTGCATTAGTTAATAATTCTAAGTGGCCGCGTAACTGTGATTTACCGGACAGTTAGTCTGATTACTCCGTAATTGCCATGGACTAACCGTGTAACATTGAAGAAGATCATAGTGATCAGAGAGAATGATTTTGTTTGAGTAGACCATAGTGAACCTTTAGTATTCCTTTGTTAATTCTGTGTAGCAGGAACTATCTTCTCGCCTCTTTAAGGATGGAACTTGCCTTAGAAGCATGGTAGTCAAAGGCGCGTCTCACGTCCCGATTCCGAAGAATCGATAGTCGTCCTCCGGACGTGATGCCGTGCGAACCTAAGTTGCGCTCGCACAAGGCATAGTCACAAGGTTATCTGAAACACATCTAATAGAATACGCAGAGAAATTGAACAACACATTTGAAACAGTATGAACTTTTCTTTTTATTGATAATAAACATCATTTACAAGACTCTAGTACAATAGTTGCCGCGCGGGCTTTCAACTTGACTCGATTTACAACATGAAAGCTGATAAGATAGTCATTCCATATATTACATCCCCTTTTATACAACCAAAACATTTGAAACACCTACTATCGTAGGGAGTCGAGCCATCTTTTTTTGGACTGAAATGCGGAGTCTTCAAAAAGGATTGAAACAAGTCTTTGGCACACGGACGAGGCTTCAAAACAAGTTAGCGTCGCCTTCAGCTAAGTGGCACGTCCTTGTTGATTCGGAGCGCCTGTGGAGAGCGAAGATTAGTACATTGTCGTGTACTGGTGGGTGACTAATTAAATTTCGTGCTCTCATTTGGTTCAAGAAGTTATATGATATAATTGGTGATCTTTCTAGCCATTATACTAAATTTCATGAAAGAACTCGGTAGACAAATAATATAAACAACCATGAAACTTATCCACGGCAGAGCGTACCGTTACAGCATGAACTTACCATATTCTTTCCTATCAATTGTTAGCATAGCTCACAGAAATTACATGTGTTTTATGTAAAGGTCATTGACAAGTCTAGCCATCCTGGACGTTATAGCTTGGTTTAAACGGCGACCCTTCCAGTGTGATTGCGAATCCATTAGAAGTTTTCCGAATGATCCGTGCTAACATCTAGCACAGCTATCCATGTTCCTCCTAGGCTGAATCGGTTCCGTGGCCCCCGGGATAACGTTCGAGGAACCTAATCCCTGTGCACAAGTTGTCCATGACCGTGCAAGACTAAGTTACTTACTCAAGCATGGTCTACAACGTGTCCCGTCTTACCATTGCGACATTTATTCATAGCATCAATATTTGTGTAAGACAGTTCTATGACATATATAAAAGCATGTAATAGCTCTACGAATTATGTACGCAAGTAAAGCACACAACAGTTCTATGAAAATAAGCCTGTGTCCGTGCTTCTACGGCTAATATTTTATTTGCATTTATAGCATCGATTGGTTTGAGACAAGAAGGTCAAAAGGGAAAGAAGCTCAGTCACTCACCTTGATTTACTTAAGGCGAGAGGAAAAAGTTGGTTGCGCTAGACGGCGCCTACGCGATCACCTAAAATCGTATAAGCAACAGATCAACACTCTACCCTTCTATTCCGAGTTCGATATGAAATGCGAAGTTCGAAGAATGCAAGCAATGAAACCCAAAAATGCAATTCAGAAAAAACAAAGCCAAAGAAGCAAGTACGACATGAAAAACAGAGTAACGGGAGGTCTCTCCCGACTCAGCCGTAGAGTCTATCCTTGAGGCGCAACCCGCTGAATATGAGACTTGATTCCGAAGAAGCTATTCCATAACGAAAAGAGGATCTTGATTCAACCGGTCCCGACCAGTCGATAGCGACAGTGTTTCATAACCGCGTTTCCCGCGTCGCAACGGAGAACGGGGTAGGATGTTGGGACGGGACTACAATGCGCCTCGCAGCAAGACACATCAACTGCGCCTCGCACCTCACTAGGCGAGGCATCTTTCTTCGGCACACCCAAGGCGAGCCTTTCAGCAAGGCACAACCAAGAAAAGACACATCTTATGTGTTTTTTTTATTTATTTTAATTTTTACAAAAAAATTTGAGGCAAGGAGATGGCCCTTACCTTATATCAGGGGGAGGGTGGTAGCATTTTTCATGGTTGTCAAAGTTGACTAAAGTTGAAAAGTAGGAAAACTAAATACTAAAAGCGTGGTAGGATAATGCAAATTCTTTTTAGTTATGTTGACCACTATTGCTGCTTACTAGTTCACTTGGTTATGTTTTATCATGTTTTTGTTAGTTTAAACATGTTATTTGATTTTATTTCTTACATTAGTAATGTTTATTCATTTATGTATATTTTTGTCATTATTTTTATTTTTGCGCAAAGCTTCGCTCGGACGCGCGCCTTAAGTGCGCTTCGGACGATATGGATTATTTGCGCCTCGAGTGCGCCTTGTACCTTTGACTACCTTGCTTAGAAGTTCTGAAGGAAATTTCTTTACTCGAATAGGCGAGAGTTTTGACGGATCCAATGGCTACAATGGTAATGAAGTTGATAAAAAATACATGATACTGCTAAGTTTTCATCTTTCACTCTTTGAGTTAATGTACCATTGAGATGAATGTAATTCCCTACAACAAAATTTATCATATTACCTCTTTGTAGGGGTTTGGAGGGTGCTCCTTAGTTGCATGATCTTAAACTACATATCGAAAATGTAGGTCTATCAACCTGCCACCTGGCCAGGTTTATGGATGACCCTCTCATGAACATATATACTTTGGCTGGAAATTTGGCACCAACATAAAAGATTTTACATTAGGTCGACAGACAGTCATTAAAAAACTTTATCAAATATTGAGCTTTCTTATGCACCAGAGCTGTCCATGTTCTGATGATACTGCTAAATTTTCAAGTTCGACTATTTTACATTTGGACAAGTTGATGGGTCAATGCTTAGATAGAATAAATATTACAATGATATTTGTGTCCTTACTGCTTTTGAGTCTATTCTCTGTGCATTTCTATTCATCTGCACAGTTTAAGTAGCCCATAAAGGTACATCCCTCCCATTGAATTAAAAAGTGCACCTAGGCGCGCGCCTAGGGGCAAGGCGCAGCGATGCGCAGGGACAACGCCTAAGAACAAGCCAGGCGCACCATTTTAAAAAAGCGCGCGCCTAGTGTAGAAAGGTGCAGGCTCCAGGCGCTCAACAAGGCGCGCCTAGGCGTAAAGTTACTTTAATATATATATATATATATATATATATATATATATATATATTCCAACCTTCTATATACATGTTATATAGTTTATGGGCTTTATTGGAAAGTATAGAAATTATTGTCATTAATATTATTGTGGGTTTTAGATTGTTTTCTAAATTAGAATGTACTTCTATATTTAAAGGCTTATATATATGTGGTTTGTATATTATATGTATATAGTTTGGGTTATTTATATCTAATGGACTTTTAGATTGTTATATATATATATATATATATATATATATATATATATATATATAGAATAATTTTGTGCCTATAATTAGTGATATTTTCAAGGAATTTGGACTTCTATGTAGCTAAGTTTTTAAATGTAGATATTTTTACATATAAAGAAAAAAGCGCGCCTAGCTTTCAAAAGGCGCGCCTTGAGCCTTGAGCCTAGTGCCTCAGGCTCCAGGAATCTTTGCGCCTTGGTGCGCCTTTCGCCTTTTAAAACTATGATCCCTCCAATTGCTCTTAGAATTCTTTCATTTTTGCTATTATAGTGTTGATTCTTTTCTCCAGATGATGTGGGCAGCTGATTTTGATGAAGCTGTAGCTCAACAATTAGAGGAAAATTGCCTAGAACCATTGGTTCTGCAGCTACAGCAAAGTCCTGACGCAGAAATTAAAGCAGAAAACAGAGGAAATGGCATTTATAGAGGAAAATTGAAAAGCCCGAATCCCCAGCACACGAATGGTGAACCATCTTCACCTTATGGTGATAGGATCATCTCAAGCCATCCATTTTGTGGCTTGACAAAGGCCAACTTCTGGGCAAGACATGAGGAGATGCAGGTTTGTACGACTGCTACGTCAGAGAGGAATGGGGATGATGAATTGCCTGTTTTCTGTGTAGCTGCAATTCTTCTCATCAACCGCCAAAAGATCATGAGACAAACTCACTCAATTGAGGATGTAATCAAGGTATTTACTTTATTGCTTATTACCTTACATTACTAAGAGAAGTCGTCTTGAATAAGTTAATTTTATCTGCTATTAAACATGGAGTGCTACTTTAATTGTTGGTTTCTGTAAATAAGCTATAAATATTGTCAGCAGTTTTTCCATACAGTATGTAATATGGTTGGAGGTTTGATATGCCTGAGCTTTGTTGACAAGAAACATGTCAGCACTTGCATCAGATTTACAACTCAGGAAACCTGGAAGAGTTTGCAGTATTTTGGCTTGAAACTGATGTGGCAATGTTCTGTTAATCTTTTGCAGATGTTCAATGATAATAAGTTGAAAATCAATGTGAAGGGATGCATACGCATGGCCATCAAGCTACGGAAGAAGTACTATTACAAGGTAGTTCATAGGCTCTAATGATAGCTCTACCATGGTCACACATGATTTCAGAATCGAACCTGCAGCTGCTATTAGTTTATTTGGCTGTTTCCGAGTCCACCATTCGTTGTAGTTTAATCGCCGTTTGGCATTGCGTCATATGCCATTTTAAAATTAAACTAACCCAAATTTGACATTGCTTCTTAATGTCATCTTTCACTAAGCATCGTTTCACTATATGGCCTGTATATTTTCAGAAAGGCCGCATTAAAAGTTTAGTGGTGTTTGGTACAGTTAAACAAGAACACAAGCATGGGATCATCGGAGCCAAGTTAAGATTGGTATTGATAGTCTTGCAAATATTGCTCAAGGGAGTCTTGTTTCTCTTGGAAGTTGCATGGTCTGATTTGGTCATTTTCAGTGTCTAATTAATTTCTGGAAGTGGAGCAGCATCGGCTTATTCCAGGCAGATCCGCACCTTCCATTCTGCTACTCAGAATCTTGCTAGGTAAGATGTGGTTAAGGTAAGCTTCCCTTTCCTATTCGGTCAATTAACATAATTTTCTTAGTGGTGTTTCTACAAATTCACGGACCTACGTCCCATGTTGTCTTCTGTGCTTTGCACTCAGCAATTTGTTTATACTCGTGCTTCTTAAAGGACTGCTGGATTAAGTACATGGCTATATTAGTTCTGTCGATGTAAATTTAATTTTAGCATTGGGAATATAAAAAGTTAATTACTGCCAGTTTATAAAAAGGGAATTCTCAGCACTCAAGAATTCCACTCTTCTTGGTGATGACACGTGGTTTTTTATTTTATTTTAGCATTTAGGCCATTGGCTTTTTCTGTTTAGGTCCTTGGAAAAAATCAAGAGCTGAGATGCACGTAATGTAACGGCTATTAACGGACGAGTCTTTAAATTTAAGAACTCATGAGTTCCTCTAGGATTTTTTATGTTTGTTCAGATTGTCATTTTAATGATGCTATTCTGTTCAGTTCAAAAAATAAATTGTTTTAACTTCACTTTTGCATATTTTGAATTCTATAAAGGTACTGACATATTTTTCCTAATTTCTCAGCAATATTCGTGGAAAGCCTTCAAATTACATAATACGACTTAAAGCACTCGATAGACTGAAAGTAGAATTCACTGGACCTGAAGCATTTTTTTTTTCTTTTTTCTTTTTGTATAGTGGGCACAGTTTAAGCTTCTGCAAGCGGGGACTGTCATAATTCTATCCCTAATTATTCGTCATTTATTCTGTGATTGAGATGAAGCTGTGGGGAAAGGTGAAGCATCATTTTGTATGTACAGACTGAAATCTCTTCCTTTAAAGGAAAGTGTGTGAACTATTACAAATTGTAGAATCTCAATTTTGGGGGAGGATTTCAGAAGGTGATCATCCTGATAATACATCGGAATTTATATGCAACTTCCATTACAAATTGAGTCTGTTTGTGACGGAGAATTCTATTACTGTTGAATCGGTGAGAGTAATTTACTTTTCTCGTTTACGGAACGTCCCATATTTGTTATTGGTACATATATAATAATATCCGTATCCGATTTTTTTTTTTAGAAATATCCGAATCCGATATCTGAATGGATCTCTCTTTTGAAACTTCGAATTTGTATCCGTCTAGTTTAGAGGATATCGGAAAATATTCGATTCGATCCGTTAAAAAAATACAAATACAAATGTTATATTAGAATATCCGAAATCGAAAACCGAAATATTAAAAATTTATTTGTTATCCGAATATCCAAAAATCAAATTTAATTGCTCTATTTGAGCCATTTCATCTTCTGTTGAAGATTTCAAGAATGCTCAACTGACTTGCTTCACATATTGCTCTATTTGAGCCATTTCATCTTCTGTTGAAAATTTCAAGAATGCTCTATTTGAGGTGGCTATATATATTGCTCCCCTTTAATTTTCTGTTGTAAATTGTAATCGATATATATTACTATTATATATACATTATGTTATAATATAGAGGTAGAAAAGTAATAAATGAGTTGAATTATGTAAAAGTGTGTTGAGAATAAATTCTTTTAATCTTCTCAAGTAATTAATATATATTATATATACATTATACTATAATATATATAAAATTTTTGATATCTGAATTTGATATTTGATATTTTAAAGTCGGATCAGATATTAACGGATTCGAATATATTAATATCTGAATTTGTATCCGAAAAAAGATAATATCTGAAAAATATTCGGATATCCGAATCTGATATATGAAATTTTGAATACGAAATTGAATCGGATTTGAATTTTTGACTATTCATTGACAGGCCTAACTGATTATGTTATTCTCACCATCAAAAAACTTGAAAGAAACTTCTTCACGTGCGTACACAACCACGTTTCAAGTGACGACAGAGTAATCCCGTGATGTCGCTTCTATGCTCAAATTAGATTTGAGGTCAAGGTAAAAGTCAAGATGGTATATAGGAGAATTGTGAGCATACATTTTAATGTAAGGGGGCTATATATGGTTCTCTCTTGGTAATCCAAGATTGCTTTCGTGTTTCTTAAGTAAAGTTTACGATAACGATATAATCTTATCAAATATTATCAACTTATTCTTTGAGGCAAAGGATAATTAGATGCATTGTATCTGGAAAGGGCTTGTAGAGTTGGTGGATGACCCCAAGATTTACTCGCAGAGTCTCGCGAATATTTGATCATATCTCTGATTTGAACGACGATTATACGGCTAGATCATGCATCTACCATATGAGAAGGTTTGGACTTGGGTAAGTGTGCGCATATGAGAACCTTAGATGGACTCACGCCGAGGCCCCTGTATTTATATCACCATAAGCCCACAAATCTTCGGTCGAAGATGAGCAACGAGTTCGGCTAATGACTTTTCAATAGCAATCTGGAAGGCGTACTCGGCTCCTAAGGCTCTGCAAGCTTGCTCGAACTGAGCCTTTCTCAGGGTCTAGTATCGAGTCATAACTTTCCTTATTCTTAACAGAAAGGAAAATCTGATAGTCAGATCTCAGATTGGCTTTTCCTTATGATTCACCTCTCAAGTCATAACTTTTCTTATTCTTGAAAGAACGAAAAATCTGACAATTAGAGCTCGGATGTGTTTATATTCAAATACTACTTATATTGGTACCTAATCCCAAGATTTACTCTAATCTTCGACCAACATTGACAACTGGCATTTATAAGAGGAAATAATATTGATCGTGATTGAAAATGAAGCTTGAATATTATTATTAATATTGGTCGTCTATATATATAACTTACAGCTGGAATACAAAAGATAACAATTGTAGTGCCCCGACCCGCAAGATGTCTCATAATGGATGGTTGGTTCGATGAAGCCTTGTTGGACTTGGAAATATGTGAAGAATCGCTTGGAAGGCTATGCGATTGTGGCAGGGATCGTCTTATAAAAGTGAGTAGTGTTGAACCCTTCGAAGATCCTTTAGCTTCACGCTTAATAAAAAGGATAGTATGCTATGTTTACTCGTTGAGTTGCTAAATAATATCTTGCATGAAAGTCAGAAAGATAATGAAAGATAATTAATCATATGATCCGAAAACTGTTGCGAATCATTTTAGCGATTGTGTGCTTCGAATCATTCCATGAATTGTATGCTTGCATGCTTGGCAATGAAATACTTGACAGGTGAAGGAAAAGTCCCAAATACTTGGACGGTGAGTATATCGAGCCTTAGCTCGATGAATAGATGGTAACGCAGATAATAAGACCCAAGAACTGGATATTGAGTATGTTGAATTATGTCCGAATGAACGTATGCTAAACGGATGCTAAGTCCCAAGAATTGGGCGCTGAGTACATTGAGTTTTGGTTGGAAAGATGTATGGTATCAAAGATGTGGGAAAGGAATTGGGTAACAACATTCTATTATTCCGTCGCTGAGTTGATTACACCAAGACCCTGGAATGAGAAAGATGGCAATTTGAATGAGAATGATGGTTTATTGAGAAAGATGGCTTATATACTTAGTTTTTCTTATCATGCATTATATGCATTCTTCATAGATAAGTTGCATATATTTACATGGTCATGGACAACATGTTGACAAGGTGGTTCCTCGAACGGTATTCCAAGGCCTTCAAAATCGATTTGTCCTAGGGGAACCTCATGCTGAAGTAGTAGCACGGTATGCGGGACCTTTAGTGGGGCTAGCTGCCCGCACTGCAAGGGGCACAGTTATACCTGTAAGATGGTCTAAGATGGCGTATTGCCAGTGACCTTCATATAGATAGGTCCCATGCTAACGATGTCTTAAGCAAGAAGAGTAAGTTATTACTCAATTACATGGATGTATGTCGGCTATTGGTAAGAAATCACCTGAACGGTGACAATTATATTGAATTATGATATTGTTCCTAACAATGTCTTGTGCGGGCTGAGTAAGTATTATAAATGTACAGGACGACTACACGATCGTGGGTAAGAATTACCGAAAAGGATGACATCATATGTTTTACATTATGCTGGCTATAAAATGCATGTTTTACTTCTGTCGGATATGAACTGCTAATTGACCCTAAGGCAACGAGAAAGACCACTTTTATAACATGATTACTTAGTGTTGTCTTCTTAGGTGAGTTGGGCCAGCACTGCTCTCAACTACATTGATGATATACTGACCCACGTTGTGGGCAATATTTCAGGTGCTCGTACATAGGGAAATCATTTGATCAGTGGTTGGCATCGATGAATAGGATGGGTGCGCAGAATCTCTTCTTACAAGATGATATCTTCTGCTATACGTGACATAATGTATGGAACCGTGTAACTCAGATGAACCAGTGAGATTGTAAGCAAAGTCGGTATGTTGTAAAAGCCTAAATGGCAAGTGTATACTCAGTTGGCTATTCAATGTCATGTTATCTATTGTAAACTCTATATTCAGCTGCAAGTCTTGTAATCTATTACGATTATCAATAAATAGATACATTTCTTCATATCTTGTCGTGACTTTAATTTATCTGCTTGTTTTGCTGTGTTGTCGTTGTTTTCTGAGAAATACCAGGAGCGGTAATGGTTTTGCCTTGTACAAGTGCAATCTAGACTTGTACGGCATCACGCCCAGTGGCTAGATTTCGATCCTCCGGGATCGGGGCGTGACATAATGGTATCAGAGCACAGCTTTACGTCCTTGGATTCTTATTTTGATTTGTTCAATCAAAGTTGCTTTTGTGATAACTCAAAGCTGCCGCGATGACTCAAACGTTACTTCCACGATTACTTAAAGTTGCTTCCGTGATAAAATCAAAGTTGCCTCTATGATGACTCAAAGTACTTCTGTCACTCCAGTTTTCCGTTATATGTATTTTCGTGTGCGTATACGAGATTTCTGGCATTTATCAGGTGGACCGTAGTTAGACTTGTTTTGCTTAGCCTAGTCTTGGTTTAATCTGGACTTGGTTTATTGATCGGTTTAGTTCAATTTGACTTGGTTTGGCTTGGTTTGGCTTGGCTTGGCTTGAGATGGAGAGGGATGATATATAACCCAACTACTTCTCTCTCTCTCTCCTCATTCACTTCTTCATTTACTTCTTCATCTTCTTCATTTACTCCTCCCACCTACCAAGTCCTAGGCAAGTGCAACTTGCTTCATGGAGGAACTCCATTTTTGTTGTTCCATTGTCTTCCTCACGAGATTCTAAGACACTTTAATACTTGACATTTTTAATTTCCATGGTTTATTTCTTGTAGATCTAAGTTGGTTGTATTTTTGGTTTTCTTGGGTTTTGATCTACCAAACTTTATTATTTTTAAGTTTTGATTGTTCTATGTTGTAGAGAATTCAATTTTACCCAAAATGGACCTTTGAAAAGTTAGATTTCGACTTGTTTTGAGGAAGTTATGGCCAAAATAAGATTTGAGCATTTTTTAGTTCATCTGTGATGAATTTGGCAGGAATGAATTGTGCCGCAGGAATGAATAGTGCCGCATGAATAATGCCACAGCCGCAGGAATGAATAGTGCTGCAGCCACAGGAATGAATAGTGCCGCATGGATGAATAGTGCCATATGGCTTGCATAGTGCCGCAGAAGGCTACATAGTGCCGCAGAAGGCTGCATAGTGCCACAGAATGCCGCATAGGGCCTATTTTGGCTGTTTTTGGCTGCTTTAAGTCCTATTTGGCTGAATTGTGGCCAAAATTTCTTCCAACTCCCAACATGAAAGTTGTAGATCTTTTTCTTAGCTTCAAGAATATGTTACTAGCTCAAGTTTCTTTCATACATGATAATGTAAAGATATAACACGATAGTGGCCTGTTAAGGCGTACGCTTAACCGGTAACATGACATGATAGTGGCCCGTCGTGGCGCACTCTTGACAAGCACCCTTGACATGATAATACATGATAGTTGCTCGTCGTGGCACACTCTTGATAAGTAAACCCAACATGATAATATCGATATGCTGTTGTGACGGCTATCTTGACTTGCTAAGCAACTTTTGTCTTGACACCGTGGGTGTTTGTGCTTGTATAAGCTACATGTCTCGTCTTGCATCATGTCTAGGACATGAATTCCTGGTTACCACGGTCAGGGATTCATACTGAATCTTACTAGGATAAAGACTAGTTTGATCATGTAGTTCATGAAGAGATTTTCCAACTACAGGCAGTCCCGTTATCTGGGCGCTCTAATTGGACTTGTAGCCTGCCGTCGAGTAGGGCATATTTCCAGCACACTGTCATGTGTTGCACCCCCAAGTCACCTAATCCAACTCTCTCAACTTGTGATCGGATAACCTAGATTAAGTTTGTAGGGCTTGTGGCTGTTGGAACATCTCAGTGCATCTTGTTAGTAATTAAGCTTATGATAACCCTAGTTAGCTAAAGTATCAAGCCGTACTCATTGCTTGGCCGTGATTGATGGATAGAGTCCCGTCTAGTCTTGTCTAGACAAGACCTCTACATGGTTATTTCTGCACATTACTGTTATGCTTTACCTTATCGATTATTGGTTAGAGACTAAGTTCTGTTCAGGTGAAGGGTTACCACCCCGGTCCTTATTTGATTTATGGGTTGTAACCTGGCTACCAGAATAGTCCCTTAGTTGTCTTATCGTTTATCACCTTGTTTTCCCTAACTCATGTCTTTTATTATCATTTATGTTCTCATGTGCTAATATGCTGGTTTTAGTTCTTAAGTGAAGCCTCCCTTGTGGCACTTGCTCTTTCTGGGGTCTGACCCTGCTGGTTTTGTATGGCCAGATTTCGGAGTAGCACTCGAGGATCTTCCATCCTTCCAGCCGGATGGTGAACACTAGGCGCAACCCTGGCAACGAGTGGGTTTTATTTTGCTCTTCCACTCTATTGTAAATTATTCTTTTGAGGCGTTTAGCCGCCGAGCAAATGTTAGCTCGTGTTGAATTTATATTCCTGTCTGCCTAAGGGCTGTAGCATGATTGACAAATCCTAGGGTCGATCATGTATGACTTAAACTCTTGCTAGTCTTCGTATTTTGTATGACTAGCTTCATGATCATCTGAATATGTAATATTTGGGATACCTTACTTTGTATGTCTGATGATCTACCATCTTGTTAAATTACTTGCTTGCTTGAGATTGAGACACTAGGCTTGTTCTTGACCATAAGTGACTGTTGGCTTGTAGTAAACCCTCATGCATCTAGACAGTCGTGACCGTATGGCGAGGTGGGATCCACTTCAAAGTACGTAGCTGGCTGTGTCTGTCCCCCGCTCTCCAGTATTCTGGTTCTGGGGCGTGACACGGTTTAAGTGGTGGCCCATACAGGTCTTGTAAATCAAGATGTGTGAGGGTTTTACTGAATAGATGTCTCAATCAGCACTCGCTCTTGATCTCTACTTGTTTCTTCTAATCTTTCTGAAATCTTGACCTGATCACATGTTTATATCCTCGATCTATCATGGTCCTTCCTTATTGTTCCCTATGTCGTTTCTTCAGCGGCATTGTTCCTGGTCCTACCAATCACCAAGGCGGAGCACCACCAGTGAACCAGCAGCAGCCTGGAGACCAAGCCCAGCATTCAGGATCGGCCTCCCGAGTCATACATTTCGGGGATCTAGAGCCCCCAGTTCAACCCGTCCAGCCTGCAGAGCCCGACAATGGAACCCTGGTGGGTCTCATCAGGGAATTGCTTGTATCTCAAAATCGTCGGGGCGATGCCCTGCACCAGACAATACAAGATGTCATGGGCATAGTTGGTTACTAAGGGAACAACGCGGCCAACAGCTTCAAGCGTTTGAACCCTCATTTCTTTGATGGCACTGAAGATGCTATTGCTGCTGATGCATGGCTTCAGGACACAGAGGTTATCCTGGAAGCAGCTAGGATTCCTGAGGATGAGAAGGTGGCCGTTGTGCGCCTACAATTATTGGACTTAGCCTGCAGTTGGTGGCCGATGCTAGCAGTTGGATTATCGACGCCTGTCTCAAGCAACAAGTTCCAGACCAAGTACTTTGACGTAGTAGCTCGGTATGATCTGCAGACGAGATTCACTAATCTTAAGCAGATGGGCAGGACGGTCGATGGATATGCGGCCGAGTTTTCTAGACTCAGTCGGTTTGCTCCCACCTTAGTGGCAACCGAATTGGATCGAGCCGAGCGATTCTAGCAGGGGCTCCACCTAGAGATTATCATATCAGTGGAGCAGTTTGAGCACCAGACGTTTGATTCCGTCTTGTGAGCAGCGAAGAGTCATGAGTATACTTCATAGAGGATTGTAGATAGAAGCAGAGGACGGAAGAGGTCTCACGGGCAGATGTCCCAGTCATCAGCACCTGCCCCGGCAGCTAGGGCTTTGACTATTGGAGCTCCTAGGCGGGCGACCACAGTTTCGTCGGTTTAGCACTTGACGCCGGCATATCTTCAGCAACAGAAGCAGAAGCAGTCTTCTGCAATGGGCTTCACTCATTGTGGGAAGCCAGGACATGTAGTATCAGAGTGTCGCAGAGCACAAGGATTGTGCTTAGCTTGTGGGGCACTAGATCACAAGATAGGGTCCTGTCCGAATAGAGCTTGTTCATCGTCATCAAACCTAACCAGTCCATCGGTTAGGGGTCCAGCACCAGTGCAGCAGCAGTACCAGCCTCCGAGGCCATTGCCGCCTCAGGCTCAACAGTATGTCCAAGCTCAGATTCAGAACAGGTAGAGAGGTCACCAGCAGAGGGGACCGGCACCAAGAAGGCAAGGTCAGGCTATGGCTTTGACCGTGGAGGAAGAGTTAGCTTCAGGTAAAGTGGTGGCAGGTGCCATTCTCGTCAACTCTTTTCCAGCATCAGTATTATTTAATTGTGGTGCATCGCATTCATTTATGTCTGCACGATTCGCTACACGGATAGGACTGGAGCCCGAGTCATTATCAGTAAGGCTCAATATACTTACTGGTAACGATCTTGTGGGTGTAGATAGAGTGTTTTCCTCGTGTCGAATCGTAGTTAGCAGTAGAGAGTTTTCTGCTAGGTTGATAGAATTTCCGATGGCCAATTATGATGTGGTCCTAGGAATGGATTGGTTGAAGGAGCAATACGCAAGAATAGACTGCCATATTGGCAAGATTATTTTTGATATTCCCGGTGAGGTAGAGTTTTCATTTTTCAGAGGCGAAGTAGAACCTTCTCCACCAGTATTACGGATGGCAGTAGCAGTGACAGTTCAGTTTCCTAGAGTTGTTGAAGAGTTTCCTGATGTATTTCCCGAAGAGCTTCCAGGCATGCCCCCAGAGAGAGAGATAAAGTTCACCATTGATTTGCTTCCAGGGACGGCACTAGTGTCAGGGGAAGTCTACAGGATGGCACCTTCAGAGTTAGAGATTTTGTATAAGACGATTGAAGAACTCAGAACCAAGGGATTCATTCGTGCTAGTGGATCACCTTGGGGAGCCCCGATACTTCTTATGAAAAAGAAGGATGGTACATCAAGATTATGTGTTGATTATCGTACCTTGAACTCTGTAACAGTCAAGAACAGATATCCTCTACCAAGGATAGATGATTTATTTGATCAACTCAGAGGGGCGACAGTATTCTTGAAGATTGACTTACGGTCATGGTACCATCAGATCAGAGTTAGAGAGCAAGACGTCCCGAAGACAGCATTCAGATCCAAATATGGGCATTAGGAGTTCCTTGTTATGCTATTTGGAGCGGCCAATGCGCCATCCGTATTCATGGACCTCATGAATCGTATCTTTATGCCATATTTGGATCAGTTCGTGATAGTGTTTATAGACGACATCTTAGTCTATAGCAAGAATGTGGCAGATCATGAGCAGCATCTTCGTGTAGTTCCTCAGATTCTTAGAGAGCACCAGTTGTACGCAAAGTTTAGTAAGTGTGAGTTTTGGCTGGATCGTATCTCGTACTTAGGTCATATTATCACCAGAGGTGGAGTGGAAGTGGACCCCCAGAATATAGTAGCTATAGAGTCATGGCCTGTTCCCAGTACCGTCGCAGAAGTTCGGAGTTTCCTAGGATTGGCTGGCTATTATCGGCGGTTTGTCTCAGATTTTGCTCGAATTTCAGCACCACTGACGCAGTTGACCCGTAAGGATGTGCAGTTTTCCTGGACAGCAGAGTGTCAGAGTTCATTTAAGAAGTTGAAGCAGAGATTGATGACGGCTCCCATTCTCACCCTTCCAGATGGGACTGGAGGATTTTCAGTCTATTGTGACACTTTCGGCAGAGGATTGTGATGCGTCTTGATGCAGCATGGTAAGGTAGTCGCTTATGCGTCACGACAGCTTCGTGACCATGAGAGGAATTATGCTACCCATGACTTGGAATTAGCAGCAGTAGTTTTTGCATTGAAGCTTTGGAGGTATTATTTATATGGAAATCGGGTGGAGATTTTCATCGACCACAAGAGTCTGAAGTATGTGTTTACCCAGAAGGATCTTAATATGCGTCAGAGAAGAAGGCTAGAGCTACTTGTCGATTATGACATCAACTTGCAGTATTATCCTGGGAAGGCCAACGTTGTTGCAGATGCATTGAGCAGGAGAGCTGGAGTTTATTTTCTAACAACACAACTAGATTTATTAGCGGATCTTCAGAAGATGGGTATTGAAGTTGTTCTTCCTACCAATATGGCATTGATGGCCAGTATACAATTTCAGTTCAGTATAGTTGAGAGGATTAAGTTAGCTCAGTCGACGGATTCTCAGCTTCAGCGGCTTATAACAGAGTGTGAAGCAGGACGGAGAGCAGAGTTAAGTATTCACGAAGATGGTACTCTCCGACATGGGAGTCGTCTTTGTGTACCCAGTGGTGATATCAGACAGAAGATCATGACAGAGGCTCACAGTTCTCAGTATTCAATTCATCCCGGTGGCACGAAGATGTACCAAGACATCCGTCAGTATTTCTGGTAGAATGGCATGAAGAGGGAGATAGACCGATTTTTCTCTCGTTGTTTAGTTTGTCAACAAGTTAAGGCTGAACATCAGAGACCAGCTGGACTTCTTCAACCTTTACTGATCCCAGAATAGAAATGGAAGCACATTACCATGGATTTTGTAGCTGGGTTACCTAAATTCCCAGCTGGAAGAGATGCTATCTGGGTTATAGTTGACAGGCTCACCAAGGTAGCTCATTTTATCCCTTTCAGAATTGGTCAGTCGACTGATCAGCTAGCAGAGGTGTACCTCAGGCAGATTGTCAGATTGCATGGAGTGCCAGTTAGTATCATATCAGACAGAGATTCAAGATTCATACCACACTTTTGGCGGAGTCTTCAAGAGAGCTTGGGGACTCGTCTCAAGTTCAGTTCAGCTTATCATCCGCAGACAGATGGTCAGTCAGAACGCACGATTCAGACTCTTAAAGATATGTTGCGATCTTGTACACTCGACTTCGGTGGTTCATGGAAAGATCACATGCATCTCGTGGAGTTCTCCTATAATAACAGTTTCCAGGCTAGTATCCAAATGGCCCCTTTTGAAGCACTGTATGGCAGGAAGTACAGATCACCTCTAGCTTGGGATGATGTCGGCGAGAGACAGATGCTTGGTCCAGAGATGATTACGCAGACAATCGAGGTGGTCAGACAAGTCAGAGATCATCTTCGAGTTGTCCAAGATCGCAGCGCCATTGGGCCGATTCTTGTTGGTACCAACCTTTCGTATGAGGAAAGGCCCTTATCCATTTTGGACCGAAGAGAGAAGGTACTCAAGAACAAGACTATTAGTTTAGTCCGTATTGCTTGGGATCACTACTCTTTGGGCGAGTCAGCGTGGGAGCGTGAGGATGATATCCGCTCGCAATATCCACACATGTTTGGCTCATAAGGTATAATTTCTTTCTTATGCCTTATGCTTTTAATTCCTTGCTTGCATGAATGATTGCTTGATTGACTGCTAGTCGTACCCTGCTTATGATTAATATAGCTTTCTCCGACATCTCTAGCCTCTTGAGTAAATTTCGAGGACGGAATTCTTTTAAGGTGGGTAGAGTTGTCACTCCCGTTTCCCGTTATACGTATTTTCGTATGCGTATACGAGATTTCTGGCATTTATCAGGTGGACCGTAGTTAGACTTGTTTTGCTTAGCCCAGTCTTGGTTTAATCTGGACTTTATTTATTGATCGGTTTGGTTCAATTTGACTTGGTTTGGCTTGGCTTGGCTTGGTTTGAGATGGAGAGGGATGATATATAACCCAACTACTTCTCTCTCTCTCCTCATTCATTTCTTCATTTACTTCTTCATCTTCTTCATTTACTCCTCCCACCTACCAAGTCCTAGGCAAGTGCAACTTGCTTCATGGAGGAACTCCATTTTTGTTGTTCTATTGTCTTCCTCACGAGATTCTAAGACACGTTAGTACTTGGCATTTTTAATTTCCATGGTTTATTTCTTGTAGATCTAAGTTGGTTTTATTTTCGGTTTTCTTGGGTTTTGATCTACCAAACGTTATTATTTTTAAGTTTTGATTGTTCTATGTTGTAGAGAATTCAATTTTACCCAAAATGGACCTTTAAAAAGTTAGATTTCGACTTATTTTGAGGAAGTTATGGCCAAAATAAGATTTGAGCATTTTTTAATTCATCTGTGCTAAATTTGGCAGAAATGAATAGTGCCGCATGAATAGTGCCGCAGCCGCAGGAATGAATAGTGCCGCAGCCGCAGGAATGAATAGTGTCGCCTGGATGAATAGTACCGCATGGCTTGCATGGCTTGCATAGTATCGCATAGTGCCGCAGAAGGCAACATAGTGCCGCAGAAGGCTGCATAGTGCCGCAGAATGTCGCATAGGACCTATTTTGGCTGTTTTAAGTCCTATTTGGCTGAATTATGGCCAGAATTTTTCCCAACTCCCAACATGAAAGTTGTAGATCTTTTCCTTAGCTTCAATAATATGTTACTAGCTATTTTATGCAAGTTTCTTTCATACATGATAATGTAAGGATAGAACACGATAGTGGCCTGTTAAGGTGCACTCTTAACCAGTAACAAGTAACATGACATGATAGTGGACCGTCGTGGCGCACTCTTGACAAGCACCCTTGACATGATAATACATGATAGTGGCCCATCGTGGCGCACTTTTGATAAGTAAACCCAACATGATAATATCGATATGCTGTTGTGACGACTATCTTGACTTGCTAAGCAACTTTGTCTTGACACCGTGGGTGTTTGTGCTTGTATAAGCTACATGCCTCGTCTTGCATCATGTCTAGAACATGAATTCCTGGTTACCACGGTCAGGGATTCATACTAAATATGACTAGGATAAAGACTAGTTTGATCATGTAATTCATGAAGAGATTTCCCAGCTATAGGAAGTCCCGTTATCTGGGCGCTCTAGTTGGACTTGTAGCCTGCCGTCGAGTATGGCACATTTTCAGCACACTGTCATATGTTGCACCCCCAAGTCACCTAATCCAACTCTCTCAACTTGTGACCGGATAACCTGGATTAAGTCTGCAGGGCTTGTGGCTGTTACAACATCTCAGTGCATCTTGTTAGTAATTAGTCTTGTGATAACCCTAGTTAGCTAAAGTATCAAGCCGTACTCATTGCTTGGCCGTGATTGATGGATAGAGTCCCGTCTAGTCTTGTCTAGGCAAGACCTCTATATGGTTATTTCTGCACATTACTGTTATGCTTTACCTTATCGATAATTGGTTAGAGACTAAGTTCTGTTCAGGTGAAGGGTTACCACCCCGGTCATTGTTTGATTTACGGATTATAACGTGCCTATCAGAATAGTCCCTTAGTTGTCTTATCGTTTATCACCTTATTTTCCCTAACTCATGTCTTTTATTATCATTTATGTTCTCATGTGCTAATATGCTGGTTTTAGTTCTTAAGTGAAGCCTCCCTTGTGGCACTTGCTCTTTCTGGGGCCTGATCCTACTGGTTTTGTATGGCCAGATTTTGGAGTAGCACCCGAAGATCTTCCATCCTTCCAGCCAGATGGTGAACACTAGGCACAACCCTGGCAACGAGTAGATTTTATTTTGCTCTCCCACTCTATTGTAAATTATTCTTTTGAGACGTTTAGCCGCCGAGCAAGTGTTAGCTCGTGTTGAATTTACATTCCTGTCTGCCTATGGGCTGTAGCATGATTGACAAATCCTAGGGTTGATCATGTATAACTTAAACTCTTGCTAGTCTTCGCATTTTGTATGACTAGCTTCATGTTCATCTGAATATGTAATATTTGGGATGCCTTACTTTGTATGTCTGATGATCTATCATCTTGTTAAATTACTTGCTTGCTTGAGATTGAGACACTAGGCTTGTTCTTGACCATAAGTGACTGTTGGCTTGTAGTAAACCCTCATGCATCTAGACAGCCGTGACCGTATGGCGAGGTAGGATTCACTTTAATGTACGTAGCTGGCTGTGTCTGTTCCCCACTCTCCAGTATTCTGGTTCTGGGACGTGACACGGTTTAAGTGGTGGCCCATGCAGGTCTTGTAAATCAAGATATGTGAGGGTTTCACTGAATAGATGTCTCAATCAGCACTCGTCCTTGATCTCTAATTGTTTCTTCTAATCTGTTTGAAATCTTGACCTGATCACATGTTTATATCCTCGATCTATCATGGCCCTTCCTTATTGTTTCCCATGTCATTTCTTCAACGGCATTGTTCATGGTCCTACTGATCAGCAAGGCGGAGCACCTCCAGTGAACCAGCAGCAACCTGGAGACCAAGCCCAGCATTCAGGAGTGGCCTCCCGAGTTATGCATTTCGGGCATCCAGAGCCCCCAGTTCAACCCGTTCAGCCTGCAGAGCTCGACAATGGAACCCTGGTGGGTCTCATCAGGGAATTGCTTGCATCTCAAAATCGTCGGACTCATTAGTACCCCCCAGTACAGCCAGCCTAGCCTGTGAGGCTGGATGATGGAGTCTTGGTCGGACTCATCATAGAGTTGCTTGCATCACAGGATCGTCGAGGTGATGCATTGAACTAGACAGTACAAGATGCCTTGAGCAGAGGTGGTCATCAAGGTAATAGTACGGCCAACAACTTCAAGCGCTTGAACCCTCCCTTCTTCGATGGTAGCGAATATGTTATTGTCGCAGATGCTTGGCTGCAAGATACTGAGGTTATTCTAGAAGCAGCCAGGACCCCAGAAGACGAGAAGGTGGCCATGGTGTGCCTGCAGTTATTGGATCTAGCCCGCAGCTGGTGGGCAGTGCAGGCCGTTGGATTAAGGGCACCTATTGCATGGACAGTATTTCGTAAGAGATTTCAGACCAAGTATTTTGATGCTGTAGCTCGGTATGATCTACAGACGAGGTTCACTAACTTGAAGCAGATGGGCAGGACGGTCGATGGATATGCGAGTGAGTTCTCCAGGCTTAGTCGGTTTGCTCCCACCTTGGTGGCAACCGAGTTCGACAGAGCTCAGCGGTTCCAGCAAGGACTGCACCTGGAGATTTTACTGGCGGTGGAGCAGTTTGAGCATCAGACCTTTGATGCAGTATTGAGAGCAGCTAGAAGGCATGAGTATACCTTCCAAAGGATTGTGGACCGGACCGAAAGTCGAAAGCGGTCTCACGGCCAGATGAACCAGTCTTCAGCACCAGCCCCGACAGCCAGGGCTTTGACCATTGGAGCTCCGAGGCGAGCGGCTTTCGTTGCATTGATTCAGCATTCGACCCTGACATATCCCCAACAGCAGCAGAAGCAGTCTTCCGCAATGGGTTGCACTCATTATGGGAAGTCAGGGCACGTGGTGTCAGAATGTCGTAGGGCACAGATATTGTGCTTGGTTTGTGGGGCACCGGACCACAGGGTTGGGAACTGCCCGAATAGGGGGAGTTCCTCTTCATCAACCTTTTCTAGTCCCTCGGTTAGGGGGCCAGCCCCAGCACCAGTTTAGCAGCAGCAGAAGTACCCATTTCCGAGGCCTTTGCCGCCTTAGGCCCAAGTATTTCAGTAGCAGAACCCCCAACAGTATGCACAAGTCCAAGCTCAGATCCAGAACCGCCAGAGAGGTTTCCAGGAGAGGGGACCCAGAGGACACAGTCAAGTGATGGCTTTGACCGTGGAGGAGGAGTTAGCATCAGGTGAGGTAGTGGCAGGTACTATTCTCGCGTCAACTCCTTCCCGGCATCAGCATTGTTTGATTCCGGTGCATCGCATTCATTTATGTCTGCACGATTCGCGACACGGATAGGGCTGGAGCCCGAGTCATTATCAGTAAGGCTTAATATAGTTACTGGTAACGGACTTGTGGGAGTAGATTGTAATGCCTATTGTTCGTATTACGTATTTTGGAATACGTGTACGTAATCTGACTCGTATTGCTTGAACTCCTGGCTTGGTTCGGCTTGTTTGGGTTGGCTTGGTTCGGCTTGGGTTGCTTATTGGTTCATCATGAACCAAGGGGAGAACCCTTACCTACCACCACCATCTCCATTTATTAACCCCAACCACCTTTCTCTCTCTTCATTTAATTTTTTCATTACTGCTCTTCTTCTTCTTCTTCCTCACCGACCCCCCACCGTAGGCAAGTGCAACTTGCTTCACGATGGATTTCAAGTTTTATTGTTCCATTATCTTCTTTACATGATTATAAGCCTCTTTAGAACTTGAAGTTTTTAATTTTGATGGATAGATTCTTCTAGATATACTTTATAACTTTCAGTTCATGGAGTTTTCTTGGTTTTGATCTACTAAAACTTGTTATTTTTGAAAACTAATAGTTCCATGAGCAAGAGCACGAAATTTCGTGTGAATTTGGTTTTTGATTCACCTCATTTCGAGTTAAAATGAAGTTTTTATGGCCAAAACAAGTTTTCTGAATTTTTATGTCGGCTGAAGAATGTGGTGCTGGCGTAAAATAAAATTTTACGCAGGGAAGCTAGCGTAAAATCGTATCTTACGCAGGAAGGCTTGCGTAAAATTGAAATTTTATGCTGGGAACCCTGAAATTGCGTATTTTACGCTGGATTGTATCCAGAATGTAAAATTTTACGCTGGGAATCCTGAAATTGCGTATTTTATGCTGGATTGTATCCAGAATGTGAAATTTTACGCTGGAACCCTCTTCTTTTTCATATTTTACGCAGAATTAAATTTTTGGCATAAAAAGTGCACAGAATGACTGCTTTTGCCAAATTAAGCTATTTTCTAGCCATAATTTCGAAAAACTTAAAACATGAAAGTTTTAGATCTTTGTCTTGCCTTTCCGAATATCTCTGGAGCACCTCGTTTTAAGTTTGTATGTGGAAGTTATGCCCTATCTCCCTGAGCCGCATGATTTCTCCACAACTCTTGCACCCTGTTTATATTTAGTTATTGCATACACACTTATACCAGGTTAAATATTAATTTTAAATAATGACATGACATGATAGTGACCCGTCGTGGCGCACTCTTGACAGTGTATTTGACATGATATATATCTCGAATGTTGTTGTGACGGCTAGCATGTCATGGCAGAATTGAATGGCCTGGACACCGTGGGTGAATGTGTTTGTACTAAATGAACCGGTAATGTTTGCATCATGTCTAAGGCAGGGATCCCTAAGTACCACGGTCAGGGATACCTACAGTAATTGACTAAGACTAATAAACTAGAATAATTCAGTAGACATGAAGGGATTCCCAGCTACAGGCAATCCCGTTATCTGGGCGCATTAAGTGGACTTGTAGCCTACCGATGAGTAGGGCACATTTCCAGCATACAGTCACGTGTTACATTCTCCATAAATGGACATTCGACCCGGATAACCGGATGGTCTGCAGGGCTTGTGGCTGTTGGGATAATCTCATTGCATCTTGCTAGTAACTAGGCCTGTGATAACCCTAGTTAGTTAAAAGTATCAAGCCGTACTCTTGATTGGCCGTGATTGATTGGATGGAGTTTATCCCAGCTTAGTGTTATTTCGATCCTGTATAAGATTGTGACATGACATGATTACTTGTGCTTGTCTTAACAATAACGATCAGGGGTCCATTTCTGTTCAGGTGAAGGGTTACAACCCCGGTCCTTGTTTGGTTTAAGGGTTGCAGTCGGGCTGTTTGAATGGTTTCCTCGTACTCAATTTATTATTGTTATCTCTATTATTATTATGATCAGTTCTTTTATAAGCTCTCTTTAAATATTCTATTATGATATGCTGGTTTTAGTTCATAAGTGAAGCCTCCTTTGTGGCACTTGCTCTTTCTGGGGTCTGACCTAGCTGGTTTTGTATGGCCAGATATCGGAGCAGTCCCAGAGGATCTACCTAACCTCCAGCCAGATGGTGACCACCGGGCGTAACCCTGGCAACGAGTAGGTTTCTTTTTGTCCTCCCACTTTATTGTAAAATTATTCTTTTGAGGCGTTTAGCCGACGAGCACGTGTTAGCTCGATTGCATCTTTACTTACTGTCTGCCTACGGGCTGTAACATGATTGACAGATCCTAGGTTTGATCATGTACGACTGAACTCCTGCTAGTCTTGACATTTTGTACGACTAGCTTCATGATCATCCAATATGTAATGTATGGGACACCTTGCTATTATATATTTGGTGCTCTGATATCTTGTAACTATAATTGCTTGCTTGAGATTGAGACAATAGGCTTGTTCATGACCATAGGAGACTGTTGGCTTGTAGTTAAACCCTCATATATCTAGACAGCCGTGACCGTATAGTGAGGTGGATTCCATTTCATTATACGTAGCTGGCTATGTATGCCCCCGCTCTCCAGTATTCTGGTTCTGGGGCGTTATATGGTTTAAGTGGTGGCCCATGCAGGGCTTGTAAAACAAGATGTGTGAGGGTTTACCGAATAGATGTCTCAATCAGCACTCGCCCTTGATCTCTGCCCCTATCCTCTTGATCCTTGAAAATCTTGACCTGAACACATGCTTGTATCGTTGATCTGTCCTGGTCCTTCCTTATTATTTCCTATGTCATCTTCTTCAGCGACATTTTTCATGGACCTGCCGATCAGCAAGACGGAGCACCTCCCGTGGACCAGCCGCAACCTGGAGATCAAGCCCAACATTCAGGAGTAGCCTCCAGAGTCGTACCTACCGGAGGATAACCACCAATTCAGTTCGTCCAGCCTGCAGAGCCTGATGATGGCACTTTGGTAGGTCTCATCAGGTCCCTATTAGCTTCCCAGGATCGTCGCGGAGATGCCTTGCATCAGGCAGTGGCAGATGCTCTAGGCAGAGGTGGACATCATGGGAACAGTGCAGCGAACAACTTCAAGCGCATGAACCCTCCATTCTTCGACGGCAGTGAAGATGCGATCGCTGCAGATGCTTGGCTTCAGGACACGGAGGTGGTTCTAGAAGCAGCCAGGACCCCAGAAGCGGAGAAGGTGGCCGTAGTACGCCTGCAGTTACTAGATCTTGCCCGCAGCTGGTGGACAGCGCAGGCCGATGGTTTAGTGGCCCCTATTTCATGGGCAGTATTCAGGAAGAGATTCTAGACCAAGTATTTTGATGCTGTAGCTCGGTACGACCTACAGACCAGGTTTACCAATCTAAAGCAGATGGGCAAGACGGTCGATGGATATGCGGCCGAGTTCTCCAGGCATAGTCGGTTTGCTCCCACCTTAGTGGCGACCGAGTTCGATAGGGCCCAGTGGTTCCAGCAGGGGCTTCACCTGGAGATTTTATTGGCAGTAGAGCAGTTTGAGCATCAGACTTTTGATGCAGTATTGAGGGCAGCCCAGAGGCATGAGTATACCTCCCAGAGGATCGTGGATAGGACCGGAGGTCGGAAGCGATCCCACGGTCAGATGAATCAGTCTTCGACACCAGCCCCGGCGCCAGGGCTTTGACCATTGGAGCTCCGAGGCGGGCGGCCTCAGTAACGTCGGTTCATCATTCCACTCCGATGCACCCTCAGCAGCAGAAGCAGAAGCAGTCTTCTGCGGTAGGATGTTCACACTGCGGGAAGCCCGGGCATGTAGTATCTGATTGTCGCAGAGCGTAGGAATTGTGCTTGGTTTATGGTGCCCCGGACCACAGGGTTGGGAACTGCCCGAACAGGGAGAGTTCATCGGCTTTCTCTAGTCCTTCAGTTAGAGGACCAGCACCAGTCCAAGAGCAGCAGTAGCTGCAGTACCCATTCCCGAGGCCATTACCGACGCAGGCCCAGGCGTTCCAGCAGCAGAGGCCACAACAGTATGCCCAACCCCAAGCCCTGATCCAGAACAGGCAGAGGAATTTTCAGCAGAGGGGGCCCGCACCCAGAGGACATGGTCAAGTGCTGGCCTTGACCATGGGAGAGGAAGGAATAGCACCCAGTGAGGTAGTGGCAGGTACTATTCTCGTCAACACCTTTCCAGCTTCAGTATTATTTGATTCTGGTGCCTCGCATTCATTTATGTCTGCACGATTCGCGACACGGATATGACTGGAACCCGAGTCATTATCAGTAAGGCTCAATATACTTACTGGTAACGGTCTTGTGGGAGTAGATAGAGTATTTTTCTCGTGTCGGGTTGTAGTTAGCGGTAGAGAGTTTTCCGCTAGGTTAATAGAATTCCCGATGGCCGATTATGATGTGGTCTTAGGGATGGATTGGTTGAAGGACCAGTATGCCAGGATAGATTGCCATATTGGCAGGGTTGCTTTTAGCATCCCAGGCGAGCCGGAGTTTTCCTTCTCCCGAGGCGAAGTTGAACCTTCTCCTCCCGTATTGCGGATGGCAGTAGTAGCAGTGCAGTTGCCCCGGATCGTCGAGGAGTTTCCAGATGTTTTCCCAGAAGAGCTTCCAGGAATGCCGCCAGAGCAAGATCGAGTTCACCATAGACTTGATCCCCTGGACCGCACCTGTGTCAGAGAGAGTCTACAGGATGGCACCGTCAGAATTGGAGATATTGTACAAAATGATTGAAGAACTCAGGACCAAGGGATTCATTCGTGCTAGTGGATAGCCTTGGGGAGCCCCGATACTTCTTATGAAAAAGAAGGATGGTACGTCCAGATTATGTGTTGACTATCGTACCTTGAACTCAGTAACAATCAAGAACAGATATCCTCTCCCAAGGATAGATGACTTGTTTGATCAACTCAGAGGAGCAGCAGTATTCTCGAAGATAGATTTGCGGTCAGGATACCACCAGATCAGAGTCAGAGAGCAGGACATCCCGAAGACGGCATTCAGATCTAGATATGGATATTGGGAGTTCCTTGTTATGCCATTTGGTGCAACCAATGCGCCAGCTATATTCATGGACCTCATGAATCGCATCTTTATGCCTTATTTGGATCAGTTCGTGATTGTGTTCATAGACGACATCCTGGTCTATAGCAAGAGTGAAGCGGAGCATGAGCAGCATCTCAGAGTTGTCCTCCAGATTCTCAGAGAGCACCAGTTGTATGCCAAGTTCAGTAAATACGAGTTCTGGCTCGATCGTATTTCGTACTTAGGTCATATCATTACCAGAGGAGGAGTAGAAGTGGATTCCCAGAAGATCGTGGCTATCGTTGTTAGGGTTATATACTAAAAGCATCACTTTTGTAGTAACCTTATTTCCTTAAATTTTGAATGAGAATCATATGGGCAAATGTTTGCATATTGTATTTGTTGCAAGTGTTAATGCAATTGTCTGATATTCTATATTGTAGATAATATGGTGTGTGGTGTCACACAGAAGATCATATTATCAGTTTTCTATGGAGTATATAAATAGTTCACAACCTAGATGGACTTGGACAATCTATTGGAAAGGTTGTAGTGCAATCTGGTATTAGTCTATCTTGACTATAGGTTTACACTAGTACACTTTGTGTGTATTGAACAGGACCACTTGAGGTTGTTCTCTTTGTACTGACTACATAAGGGAACAAACACCTCTGTTATTATGGATGCTTGTACTCTTAATCCGGATATAATAACGGATATGTATATGCAATATGCATTACTTTAACTCATAAAAGAGTGAGATTCATTATGGATCAACAACCTCTATGAATTGGGTAATAACATTGTATGTATGATGGGCTGTTGATTATAAATGGAATCCATGTCCCGATACATCGGGTTGATGATGTCCTCTTAAGGAGCTCATAAGGATTGTCATGTAAACCCTGCAGGTGGATTATATCCGACATGACAAATAAAGTTGAGCGGTACTACTTAAGGATAAAAGATGTCGAATCAATATAGTTGTCAGTAACTTAATTTGATTGACGGACATACGATATCTTAACATGGGGAGCCAAACGAGCATATAATAAAAGGAGCCCACAAACATAATTTGGGATTAGGGAGGTAGTGCAACAATAGCTCATTAGTGGACCGAGCTATTGTTAATGGGCCTGGATTGTGTGTTCGGGCTGAACACGGGATATCCAGATCCGTTAGGAGGCCTAACCCTAATTTCTCCTCATGGTCCCTGCCGTAGCCTATATATATCCTCTATTCTCTGGCCGCCAGATTACTGATCAAAAATCTAAAATTTTCTCTAAATTCGTGATTCACGTAAGGATAGAAAGAGAGTGCTGCCAAGGAGAAGAAAAAGTTGGGAGATCGTCGCCCATACGACGTCCAACTCGAGGAAGAAATACGTGCAGAAGATCTTGGGGTCGTCTGCTCGAGATTGCCAGGAATTACTTGTCTCCTTTCCGTCGCAGGTATAATTCGTGAACCCTAGTTTCCACCAATAAAGGGTTAGAACACGTATTAGATCTGTTTAACTTTCTATCGATCAATACGCACACCAAAGGAAGGGTCCTGGGAATCCCCAGTTCTATCAATCGTAACGTGGCCAGTGCCCAGCACAGTTGCAGAAGTTTGCAGTTTTCTTGGATTGGCCGGCTACTACCGGCAATTTGTTTCGGACTTCGCTCGGATTTCAGCACCACTGACACAGTTAACCCGCAAGGATGTGCAGTTTGCTTGGACATTAGAATGTCAGAATTCTTTTGAGAAGTTGAAGCGAAGCTTGATGATGGCACCCATTCTTACACTTCCAGATGGGACCGAAGGATTCTCAGTATATTGTGATGCTTTAGGCAGAGGTTTAGGATGTGTTTTGATGCAGCATGGGAAGGTAATAGCTTATGTGTCACGACAACTTCATGATCATGAGAGGAATTACCCAACCTACGACTTAGAGCTGGCAGCCGTGGTGTTTGCACTAAAGCTTTGGAGACACTACTTGTATGGAGATAGGGTGGAGATTTTCACCGACCATAAGAGCCTGAAGTATGTGTTCACTCAGAAGGATCTTAACATGCGTCAGGGGAGATGGCTAGAGCTGCTTGTGGATTATGATGTCAACCTGCAGTACCATCCTGGGAAGGCCAACGTTGTTGCAGATGCATTGAGCAGGAGGGCCGGAGTTTACTTTTTGACAATACAACCAGAATTGTTACCAGATCTTCAGAAGATGGGTATAGAAGTTGTCCTTCCTACCAGCATAGCATTGATGGCCAGCATGCAAGTTCAGTCCAGTATAGTTGAGAGAATCAAGATAGCTCAGTCCTCCGATTCTAAGCTTCAGCGGCTTAGGACAAAATGTATAGCAGGCCGAAGACCAGAATTATGCATTCATGAGGATGGTACACTTCGACATGGTAAGCGTCTTTGTGTACCCAGTGGAGATATCAGACAGGAAGTCATGACCGAAGTTCACAGTTCTCAATATTCAATTCATCCCGGTGGCACGAAGATGTACCAAGATATCCGTCAGCACTTTTGGTGGAATGGCATGAAGAGGGAGATAGCCCGGTTTGTCTCTCGATGTTTGGTTTGCCAACAAGTTAAAGCTGAACATCAGAGGTCGGCTGGACTACTTCAGCCCTTGCCAATTCCAGAATGGAAGTGGGAGCATATAACCATGGATTTCGTGACTGGATTACCTAGATCCCCAGCTGGTAGAGATGCTATCTGGGTTATAGTTGACCGGCTCATGAAGGTGGCCCACTTTCTTCCGTTCAGAGTTGGTCAGTCGACGGCTCAGCTGGTAGAGATGTACCTTAGGCAGGTAGTCAGGATGCATGGAGTACCAGTCAGTATCACCTCGGACAGAGATTCGAGATTTATGTTGCACTTTTGGCGTAGTCTGCAAGAGAATTTGGGAACTCGCCTCCAGTTCAGCTCAGCATATCACCCGCAGACAGATGGCCAGTCAGAACACACGATCCAGACTCTCGAAGATATGTTGAGATCTTGTACACTCGACTTCGACGGTTCGTGGAAAGATCACCTGCACCTGGTGGAGTTCTCGTACAATAACAGTTTCCAAGCTAGCATCCAGATGGCACCGTTCGAGGCACTGTATGGTAGGAAATACAGATCCCCACTTGCATGGGACGATGTTGGAGAAAGGCAGATGCTTGGTCCTGAGTTGATCACTCAGACAGTTGAGGTGGTCAGGAGAGTTAGAGATCATCTTCGCGTTGCACAAGATCGTCAGCGCCATTGGGCCGATTCTCATCGGCGTCCCCTTGAATTTTTTGTCGACGACCATGTATTCCTGAGGATCTCGCCTAACCGTGGCGTCATTCGTTTCGGCGTACGGGGAAAGCTTAGTCCTAGGTATATAGCACCGTTCGATATCCTGGAGCGAGTAGGAGATGTGTCCTATCGTCTCGCTCTTCTACCGTCTCTGAGTGGGGTGCATGATGTGTTCCATGTATCCCAACTGCGATGGTATATCCCGGACCCGAGCCATATCCTGGATCATTCGGAATTGGTTGTTGGTACCAACCTTTCGTATGAGGAGAGGCCCGTGTCTATATTGGGCCGAAGAGAGAAGATACTCAAGAACAAGACTATCAAGTTAGTCCGAGTTGCTTGGGGTCATCACTCTTTGGGTGAGTCAACATGGGAGCGTGAGGATGATATCCGATCGCGATATCCCGACTTGTTTGACTCGTGAGGTATAATATCTTTCTTATGCCTCATGCCTTCGATTTCTTGCTTGCATGAATAATTGCTTGATTGCTTGACTAGTATAGCTTGCCTGTGACTAGTATAGCTGGTCCTTGCATCTCTAGCCTCTTGATTAAATTCCGAGGATGGAATACTTTTAAGGTAGGGAGAGTTGTAATGCCTATTGTTCGTATTACGTATTTTGGAATACGTGTACGTAATCTGACTCGTATTGCTTGAACTCCTGGCTTGGTTCGGCTTGTTTTGGTTGGCTTGGTTCGGCTTGGGTTGCTTATTGGTTCATCATGAACCAAGGGGGAGAACCCTTACCTACCACCACCATCTCCATTTATTAACCCCAACCACCTTTCTCTCTCTTCATTCAATTTTTTCATTACTGCTCTTCTTCTTCTTCTTCCTCACCGACCCCCCACCGTAGGCAAGTGCAACTTGCTTCACGATGGATTTCAAGTTTTATTGTTTCATTCTCTTCTTTACATGATTATAAGCCTCTTTAGAACTTGAAGTTTTTAATTTTGATGGATAGATTCTTCTAGATCTACTTTATAACTTTCAGTTCATAGAATTTTCTTGGTTTTGATCTACTAAAACTTGTTATTTTCGAAAACTAATAGTTCCATGAGCAAGAGCACGAAATTTTGATTCACCTCATTTCGAGTTAAAATGAAGTTTTTATGGCCAAAACAAGTTTTCTGAATTTTCATGTCGGCTGAAGAATGTGGTGCTGGCGTAAAATAAAATTTTACGCAGGGAAGCTGTCACCCTCATTCCCCGTATTTCTTGTATTTCATATTTATACTCGTATCTGGATTTTGGCATGTATTTTTATTTTTCTCAGCTTGTGGTATTTTGGGTTTTGGCATGGTTCGGTTTTAATTGGTTGGATTGGTTCGGTTTGGTTTGGTTTATGTGTTGGATCACCGTAACCTATGCTACCCCTCATCCCCACCATAACTCCCCCTCTTTATAACCCCCACCTACCACTCTCTCTCCTCATAACTTCCACCATTAAATTCCTTCTTCTTCTTCTTCTCCTTCCTCTACACAACTCTCCTAACCCTAGGCAAGTGCACCTTGCCACTTCATGAGAGCCCTATTTTCTTGGTTCATTTGCTAGATTAGGACATGGTGATCAACATTAGAACTTTGTGTTTTGTGATTTGAAGTCTCCTTTGCTCTAGATCTAAGTTATTTCTATTTTCGGATTTTGCATGGTTTGATCTCTTTAAGTTGGATTTTCATGGGTTTTGGTGTTTCCAAGTGGAAGAGCATTCAATTCTACCCAAGTTGGAACTTTGGAAATTTGGATTTGGAGTTCGGATGGCCAAGTTATGATGCTTTGAAGCCTTGGGTTCATCCATGGTGTTCTTGCTGTTTGGAGAAGACAGTGAGCAGTGTACAAAGCTATTTAGCTTACGCACCCTGAGCTACGCGCGCTCTTTTGCGCTGCATACGCAGGTTTGAGTACGCTTCCTGTTGGAAGCGTGTCTCCTTCAGCGTGCGTGACTTTTCACCTACGCTGCTCCCTGTAGCGTGCGTGACTTTTCACCTACGCTGCTCTCTCAGCGTGTGTGACTTTTCACCTACGCTTCTCCCTATAGCGTGCGTGACTTTTCACCTACGCTGCTCCCTGTAGCGTGCGTGACTTTTCACCTACGCTGCTCTCTCAGCGTGCGTGACTTTTCACCTACGCTGCTCCCTTGAGCGTGCATGACTTTTCACCTACGCTGCTCCCTGTAGCGTGCGTGACTTTTCACCTACGCTGCTCTCTCAGCGTGCGTGACTTTTCACCTACGCTGTCTCCTGCGTGCGTGACTTTTGTACGTACGCTGCTCCCTTGACCCCTTGCTTAACCCATTGGCTCTTGGAGTTTTGGTCTTATTTCTTTAAGCTTGGCTTTTCTATTGTTCTGTATATTAATATTTTATTGGATATTTTATGCCCATTTTATATCCTTACGCCTTTTGTCATGAACTTGATTTTACTTAATATGTTTGGAATGACTGTTGTACATGGCATGGTATGATAAGGAACTAGCATAACACGACAGTGACCCGTAGTGGTGCACTCCTGACATGACCAACCTGACATGATAGTGGCCCGTCGTGGCGCACTCCTGACAAGTACCCTGACAGGATTTATCTTGATAATTTAACTTGACTTGTCTTGACACCGTGGGTGGTTCTTTCTTGCTTGCTTGTTAAATCCACTTGTCCTGTCTTGCATTATGTCTAGGATGGGACTCCTGAGTACCACGGTCAGGAGTACCTACTAAAATGGATTAAGGTTAATAACTAGAATAACACAGTAGTCATGAAGAGATGTCACAGCTACAGGCAATCCCGTTACCTGGGCGCTCTTGGGATCTGTAGCCTGCCGTCGAGTAGGGCACATTTCCAGCACACCGTCGAGTGTTGCACCCTCTAAGTCACCTAAGGGTACATTTATCCCCCGGGCGATGTACCCACCTGAATTCAACCCTAATCTTTCGTCCTGGGTAGCCTGGATGGTCTGCAGGGCTTGTGGCTGTGGAACAATCTTACTGCATCTTGTTAGTAATTAGGTCTGTGATAACCCTAGTTAGTTAAAGTAGTAAGCCGTAGGATCTGCTTGGCCGTGATTGATTGAATGAGGTATAACCAGTCTAGCTATGTCTTGATCCCGTACAAGATTGTTTTCTGTCTTGATTTTCTTGCATTATTATCTTGCCGATAAATGGTGGGAAACTAAGTTCTGTTCAGATGAAGGGTTACAACCCCGGTCCTTGTTTGGTTTACGGGTTGTAACCTGGCTATCGGAATAGTTCCATGGTTATCTCGTCGTATATCATCCTGCCATGTTTTCATAAGTTTTAATTTTAATATTAGATTTTCTTGTGTTGATTGCTGGCTTTTGTTCTTATTTTGTGGCCCCCTTGTGGCACTTGCTCTTTATGGGGTTGACCCAGCTGGTTTTGTGTGGCCAGATTTCGGAGCAGCTCCCGAGGATCTACCAAGCTTCCAGCCCAATAGTGAACACTAGACGGAACCCGGGCCAAGAGTGGGTTTTCCTTTTTGCTCTGTCCACTTTATTGTAAAAATATTCTTTTGAGGCGTTTAGCCGACGAACACCTGTTAGCTCGATGCACTTTTACTTACTGTCTGCCTACGGGCTGTAACATGATTGACAAATCCTAGGGTTGATCATGTATGACTAAACTCTTGCTAGTCCTAACATTTTGTAACGACTAGCTTCATAATCAGCTGAATATGTAATATTTAGGACGCCTTATTATTGTATATTTAATGATCATACATCTTGCGACTTTACTTACTTGTGGTGATTGAGACACTAGGCTTGTTCATGACCATAAGAGACTGTTGGCTTGTAGAAAACCCTCATATATCTAGACAGCCGTGACCGTATATCGAGGTGGTTTCCATTTCAATATACGTAGCTGTCTATGTCTGCCCCCGCTCTCCAGTATTCTGGTTCTGGGGCGTGACACGGTTTAAGTGGTGGCCCATGCAGGTCTTGTAAATCAAGATGTGTGGGGGTTTACCAGATAGATGTCTCAATCAGTACTCGTCCTTGATCTCTGTTCGTATCTTCTGAATCCCTGGATTCTTGCCCTGAT
This sequence comes from Iris pallida, assembly GCA_029216955.1. Classification (NCBI taxonomy): domain Eukaryota; kingdom Viridiplantae; phylum Streptophyta; class Magnoliopsida; order Asparagales; family Iridaceae; genus Iris; species Iris pallida. The sequence goes on along the minus strand of JANAVB010010796.1, from coordinate 7,938,558 downwards.
CCTGTGCTTATATCATTGATCTGTCCTGGTCCTTTCCTTATTGTTCCTTGTGTCGTCTTCTTCAGCGGCACTGTACCTGGTCCTACCGATCGACGAGGTGGAGCACGTCCCGTGGATCAGCAGCAACCCGGAGATCAAGCTCAGCATTCCGGAGTAGCCTCCAGAGTTGTGCCTACTGGAGGAGAGTCACCAGTTCGGCCCGTCCAGCCCGCCGAGCCAGATGATGGTACCTTAGTAGGCCTCATCAGAACCTTGATAGCTTCCCAGGATCGTTGAAGTGACGCCCTGTACTAGACAGTTCAAGATGCTTTGATCCGAGGCGGACATCCAGGGAACCAGGCGGCGAACAGCTTCAAGCGCTTGAACCCTCCTTTCTTCGACGGCACCGAGGATGCGGTTGCCGCAGATGCATGGCTTCAGGATACCTAGGTGGTTCTGGAAGCAGCCAGGACACCCGAGAATGAGAAGGTGGCAGTGGTACGCCTGCAGTTGTTGGACTTGGCTCGCAGTTGGTGGGCAGCGCAAGCCATGGGATTAGTGGCACCCATTGCTTCGGCAGTATTTAGAGAGAGATTCCAGACGAAGTATTTCGATGCTGTGGCTCGGTACGATCTGCAGACCAGATTTACCAACTTGAAGCAAGGAGGCAGAACAGTCGACAGTTATGCATCAGAGTTTTCTAGGCTCAGTAGGTTTGCCCCCACCTTGGTGGCGACCAAGTTTGATAGGGCCCAACGATTCCAGCAGGGGTTGCATTTGGAGATCTTGTTGGCGGTTGAGCAGTTCGAGCACCAGACGTTCGATGCAGTCTTGAGAGCAGCTAAGAGGCATGAGTACACCTCCCAGAGGATCGTGGATAGGACCGGAGGTAGGAAGCGGTCCCACAGTCAGATGCACCAATCATCAGCTCCATCCCCGGCAGTTAGGGGATTGACCATTGGAACTCCGAGGCGGGCGGCCTCAGTAACGTCGGTTCAGCATTCGACCCCGACGTACCCGCAACAGCAGAAGCAGAAGCAGACTTCCGTGATGGGATGTTCTCATTGCGGGAAGCCAGGACATGTGGTGGCAGATTGTCGCAGGGCACAAGGATTGTGCCTGGCTTGTGGAGCAGCAGATCATAGAGTTGGAGCTTGCCCGAATAGGGGTGGTTCATCAGCATCCAACCCTTCTAGTTCTTCGGTGAGAGGACCGGCCCCAGTACCAGTTCAGCAGCAGCAGTATCAGTCTTCGAGGCCCTTGCCGCCTCAGTCTCAGGCATTCCAGCAACAGTACCCCCAGCAGTATGTACAAGCCCAAGCTTAGACCCAGAATAGGCAGAGGGGTTTCCAGCAGAGGGGACCAGTGCCAGAGAACAAGGTCAGGCCATGATGATGGCTATGGAAGAAGAAGTTGCACCAGGTAAGGTTGTGGCAGGTACTATTCTCGTCAACTCCTCTCCAGCGTCTGTATTATTTGATTCTAGTACATCGCATTCATTTATGTCTGCACGATTCGCGACACGGATAGGATTGGAACCCGAGTCATTATCAGTGAGGCTCAATATACTTACTGGTAATGGTCTTGTGGAAGTAGATCGAGTGTTTTCTTCGTGTCGGATCGTAGTTAGCGGTAGGGAGTTTCCTGCTAGATTCATAGAGTTTTCTATGGCAGACTATGATGTAGTCCTAGGCATAGATTGGTTGAGGAACCAGTATGCTAGGATAGACTGCCATATTGGCAGAGTTGTCTTTAGTATCCCCGGCGAGCCAGAGTTTTCGTTTTCTAGAGACGCAGTGGAGCCGTCTTCCCCAGCATTACGGATGGCAGTAGCAGCAGTGCAGTTACCCTGGATAGTTGAAAAGTTTCCAGATGTCTTTCCAGAGGAGCTTCCAGGAATGCCGCCAGAGCGGGAGATTGAGTTCACTATAGACTTGATTCCCGGGACAGCACCAGTATCAGAGCGAGTCTACAGGATGGCGCCTTCAGAGTTGGAAATTTTGTACAAGATGATTGAAGAACTGAGGACCAAGGGATTCATTCGTGCAAGTGGATCACCTTGGGGATCCCCGATGCTTCTTGTAAAAAAGAAGGATGGTACGTCCAGGCTATGTGTTGATTATCGTACCTTGAATTCGGTGACAATCAAGAACAGATACCCTCTTCCGAGGATAGATGACTTGTTTGATCAACTTAGAAGGGCTTCAGTATTTTCGAAGATCGACTTGCAGTCAGGATACCACCAGATCAGAGTCAGAGAGCAGGACATCCCGAAGACAGCATTCAGATCGAGGTATGGGCATTGGGAGTTCCTTGTTATGCCCTTTGGAGCGACCAATGCGCCGGCAGTATTCATGGACCTCATGAATCGCATTTTCATGCCTTACTTGGATCAATTTGTGATCGTGTTCCTAGATGACATCCTGGTCTACAGCAAGAGTGAAGCAGAGCATGAGCAACATCTCAGAGTCGTCCTCCAGACGCTTAGGGAGCATCAGTTGTACGCCAAGTTCAGTAAATGCGAGTTCTGGCTCGATCGCATTTCATACTTGGGTCACATCATTACCCGAAGAGGAGTGGAAGTGGATCCCCAGAAGATTATGGCAATCGAGTCATGGCCGGTACCCAGCTCAGTGGCAGAGGTTCGCAGCTTTTTTGGATTGGCCGGCTACTACCGACGGTTCATTTCAGATTTCGCAAGGATTTCAGCACCGATGACCCAGTTGACCCGCAAGGATGTGCTGTTTGTTTGGACAGCAGTGTGTCAGGAATCATTTGAGAAGTTGAAGCAAGGTTTGATAACGGCTCCCATTCTCACCCTTCCAGATGGGACCGGAGGATTCACAGTTTATTGCGACGCTTCAGGCAGAGGATTGGGGTGTGTCTTGATGCAGCATGGGAAGGTAATATCTTATGCGTCACGTCAACTCTGTGATCATGAGAAGAATTACCCGACCCACGACTTGGAATTGGCGGCGGTAGTGTTTGCTTTGAAGTTGTGGAGGCACTACTTGTACGGAGATAGAGTGGAGATCTTTACTGATCATAAGAGCCTGAAGTATGTTTTCACCCAGAAGGACCTTAATATGCGGCAGAGAAGATGGCTCGAGCTACTGGTAGACTATGATGTGGATTTGTAGTATCATCTCGGGAAGGCCAACGTTGTAGCAGATGCATTGAGTAGGAGAGCCGGAGTTTATCTCCTAACGACGCAACCAGAATTATTGGCAGATCTTCAGAAGATGGGAATTGAAGTGGTTCTTCCAACCGGTGTGGCATTGATGGCTAGTCTACAGGTTCAGTCCAGCATAGTTGAGAGAATCCGGGTGGCGCAGTCAACAGATTCTAAGATCCAGCGACTCAGAGCAGAGTGTGAAGCAGGAAGAAGGCCAGAGTTATGTATTCATGAAGACGGTACCCTTCAGCACGGCACTCGTCTTTGTGTACCCAGTGGTGATATCAGACAGGAAGTCATGGCAGAAGCCCACAGTTCACAGTATTCTATTCATCCGGGTGGCACGAAGATGTACCGTGATATTCGTCAGCACTTCTGGTAGAATGGCATGAAGAGGAAGATAGCCCGGTTTGTCTCTCGGTGTTTGGTTTGCCAACAGGTTAAAGATGAACATTAGAGGCCCGCTGGACTTCTTCAACCCTTACCGATCCCAGAATGGAAATGGGAACATATAACCATGGATTTCGTGACCGGATTGCCCAGATCTCCGGCCGGCAGAGATGCTATTTGGGTAATTATGGACAGGCTTACCAAGATGGCACACTTTCTTCCATTCAGAGTTGGACAGTCGACGGCTCAGCTAGCAGAGATGTATCTCAGGCAGATCGTCAGGCTTCACGGTGTGCCAGTCAGCATCACCTCGGACAGGGATTCAAGATTCACTTCACACTTTTGGCACAGCTTGCAGAAGAGTTTGGGGACTCGTCTTCAGTTCAGCTCAGCTTATCACCCACAGACGGATGGTCAATCAGAGCGCACAATCCAGACTCTTGAAGATATGTTGAGATCTTGTACCCTTGACTTCGGTGGTTCATGGAAGAATCATCTTCACCTGGTAGAATTCTCGTACAACAACAGTTATCAGGCCAGTATCCAGATGGCACCCTTCGAGGCTCTTTATGGCAGGAAGTGCAGATCCCCGCTAGCATGGGACGATGTCGGGGAGAGGCAGATACTCGGACCTGAATTGATTTCCCAGACAGTTGAAGTGGTCAGGAAGGTCAGAGATCACCTCCGAATTGCCCAGGACCGCCAGCGCCATTGGGCCGATGCTCATCGGCGTCCCTTAGAATTTGCTGTCGGCGACCATATATTCCTTAGGATCTCGCCTAACCGTAGCGTCATTCGCTTCGACGTGCGGGGAAAGCTTAGTCCTAGGTATATAGGGCCGTTCGATATTCTGGAGCGAGTAGGAGATGTATCCTATCGTCTCGCTCTTCCGTCGTCGCTAAGTGAGGTGCATGATGTATTCCATGTGTCCCAATTACGACGGTATATTCCGGACCCGAGCCACATTCTAGACCATTCGAAATTGGTTGTTGGTACCAACCTTTCGTATGAGGAAAGGCCCGTGTCTATATTGGATCGGAGGAAGAAGACACTCAAGAACAAGACTATTAAATTAGTCCGTGTTGCTTGGGGTCATCACTCTCTAGGTGAGTCAACGTGGGAGCGTGAGGACGACATCCGATCGCGATATCCCTACCTGTTTGACTCGTGAGGTATAATTTCTTTCTTATGCCTTACGTTTTCCCTTCCTTGCTTGTATTGTATGATTGTATGATTGAACTGCTTAGTGTAACTTGCCTGTGCTTAATATAGCTTGTCGTGACAATCTCTAGCTCCTTGATTAAATTCCGAGGACGAAATTCTTTTAAGGTGGATAGAGTTGTCACCCTCATTCTCCGTATTTCCCGTATTTCGTATTTATACTCGTATCTGGATTTTGGCATATATTTTTATTTTTCTCAGCTTGTGGAATTTCGGTATTTCTCGTATTTTGGGTTTTGACATGGTTCGGTTTTAATTGGTTGGATTGGTTCGGTTTGGTTTGGTTTATGTGTTGGATCACCGTAACCTATGCTACCCCTCATCCCCACCACAACTCCCCCTTTTTATAACCCCCACCTACCACTCTCTCTCCTCATAACTTCCACCATTAAATTTCTCCTCCTTCTTCTTCTTCTCCTTCCTCTACACAACTCTCCTAACCCTAGGCAAGTGCACCTTGCCACTTCATGAGAGCCCTATTTTCTTGGTTCATTTGCTAGATTAGGACATGGTGTTCAACATTAGAACTTGGTGTTTTGTGATTTGAAGTCTCCTTTGCTCTAGATCTAAGTTATTTCTATTTTCGGATTTTGCATGGTTTGATCTCTTTAAGTTGGATTTTCATAGGTTTTAGTGCTTCCAAGTGGAAGAGCATTCAATTCTACCCAAGTTGGAACTTTGAAAATCTGGATTTGGAGTTCGGATGGCCAAGTTATGATGCTTTGAAGCCTTGGGTTCATCCATGGTGTTCTTGCTGTTTGGAGAAGACAGTGAGCAGTGTGCAGAGCTATTTAGCTTACGCACCCTGAGCTACACGCGCTCTTTAGCGCTGCGTACGCAGGCTTGAGTACGCTTCCTTTTGGAAGCGTGTCTCCTTCAGCGTGCGTGACTTTTACGTACACTGTCTCCTTGAGTGTGCGTGACTTTCACGAACACTGCTCCCTTCAGCGTGCGTGACTTTCACGAACACTGCTCCCTTCAGCGTGCATGACTTTTCACCTACGCTGCTCCCTTGAGCGTGCGTGACTTTTCACCTACGCTGCTCCCTGTAGCGTGCGTAACTTTTCACCTACGCTGCTCTCTCAGCGTGCGTGACTTTTCACCTACGCTGCTTCCTGTAGCGTGCGTGACTTTTCACCTACGCTGCTCTTTCAGTGTGCGTGACTTTTCACCTACGCTGCTCCCTTGAGCGTGCGTGACTTTTCACCTACGCTGCTCCCTGTAGCGTGCGTGACTTTTCACCTACGCTGCTCTCTCAGCGTGCGTGACTTTTCACCTACGCTGTCTCCTACGTGCGTGACTTTTGTACGTACGCTGCTTCCTTGACCCCTTGCTTAACCCATTGGCTCTTGGAGTTTTGGTCTTATTTCTTTAAGCTTGGCTTTTCTATTGTCCTGTATATTGATATTTTATTGGATATTTTATGCCCATTTTATATCCTTACGCCTTTTGTCATGAACTTGATTTTACTTAATATGTTTGGAATGACTGTTGTACATGGCGTGGTATGACAAGGAACTAGCATAACACGACAGTGACCCATAGTGGTGCACTCCTGACATGACCAACCTGACATGATAGTGGCCCGTCGTGGCACACTCCTGACAAGTACCCTGACAGGATTTATCTTGATAATTTAACTTGACTTGCCTTGACACCGTGGGTGGTTCTTTCTTGCTTGCTTGTTAAATCCACTTGTCCTGTCTTGCATCATGTCTAGGATGGGACTCCTTAGGAGTACCTACTAAAATGGATTAAGGTTAATAACTAGAATAATACAGTAGTCATGAAAAGATGACACAGCTACAGGCAATCCCGTTACCTGGGCGCTCTTGGGATCTGTAGCCTGCCGTCGAGTAGGGCACATTTCCAGCACACCGTCGAGTGTTGTACCCTCTAAGTCACCTAAGGGTACATTTGTCCCCCGGGCGATGTACCCGCCTGAATTCAACCCTAATCTTTCGTCCTGGGTAGCCTGGATGGTCTGCAGGGCTTGTGGCTGTGGAACAATCTCACTGCATCTTGTTAGTAATTAGGTCTGTGATAACCCTAGTTAGTTAAAGTAGTAAGCCGTAGGATCTGCTTGGCCGTGATTGATTGAATAAGGTATAACCAGTCTAGCTATGTCTTGATCCCGTACAAGATTGTTTTCTGTCTTAATTTTCTTGCATTATTATCTTGCCGATAAATGGTGGGAAACCAAGTTCTGTTCAGATGAAGGGTTACAACCCCGGTCCTTATTTGGTTTACGGGTTGTAACCTGGCTATCGGAATAGTTCTATGGTTATCTCGTCGTATATCACCCTGCCATGTTTTCGTAAGTTTTAATTTTAATATAAGATTTTCTTGTGTTGATTGCTGGCTTTTGTTCTTATTTCGTGGCCCCCTTGTGGCACTTGCTCTTTCTGGGGTTGACCCAGCTGGTTTTGTGTGGCCAGATTTTGGAGCAGCTCCCGAGGATCTACCAAGCTTCCAGCCCAATGGTGAACACTAGACGGAACCCGGGCCAAGAGTGGGTTTTCCTTTTTGCTCTGCCCACTTTATTATAAAAATATTCTTTTGAGGCGTTTAGCCGACGAGCACCTGTTAGCTCGATGCACTTTTACTTACTGTCTGCCTACGGGCTGTAACATGATTGACAAATCCTTGGGTCGATCATGTATGACTAAACTCTTGCTAGTCCTAACATTTTGTAACGACTAGCTTCATGATCAGCTGAATATGTAATATTTGGGACGCCTTATTATTGTATATTTAATGATCATACATCTTGCGACTTTACTTACTTGTGGTGATTGAGACACTAGGCTTGTTCATGACCATAAGAGACTGTTGGCTTGTAGAAAACCCTCACATATCTAGACAGCCGTGACCGTATATCGAGGTGGTTTCTATTTCAATATACGTAGCTGGCTATGTCTGCCCCCGCTCTCCCGTATTCTGGTTCTGGGGCGTGACAGAAGCTAGCGTAAAATCGTATCTTACGCAGGAAGGCTTGTTTAAAATTAAAATTTTACGCTGGGAACCCTGAAATTGCGTATTTTACGCTGGATTGTATCCAATGTAAAATTTTACGTTGGAAATCCTGAAATTGCGTATTTTATGCTGGATTGTATCCAGAATGTAAAATTTTACGCAGAGAATCCTGAAATTGCGTATTTTACGCTGGATGGTACCCAAAATGTGAAATTTTATGCTGGAACCCTCCCCTTTTTCATATTTTATGCAGAATTAAATTTTTGGCATAAAAAGTGCACAGAATGACTGTTTTTGCCAAATTAAGCTATTTTCTAGCCATAATTTCGAAAAACTTAAAACATGAAAGTTTTAGATCTTTGTCTTGCCTTTCCGAATATCTCTGGAGCACCTCGTTTTAAGTTTGTATGTGGAAGTTATGCCCCGTCTCCCTGAGCCGCATGATTCCCCCACAACTCTTGCACCCTGTTTATATTTAGTTATTGCATACACGCTTATACCAGGTTAAATATTAATTTTAAATAATGACATAACATGATAGTGACCCGTCGTGGCGCACTCTTGACAGTTTATTTGACATGATATATATCTCGAATGTTGTTGCGACGGCTAGCATGTCATGGCAGAATTGAATGGCCTGGACACCGAGGGTGAATGTGTTTGTACTAAATGAACCGCTAATGTTTGTATCATGTCTAAGGCAGGGATCCCTGAGTACCACGGTCAGGGATACCTACAGTAATTGACTAAGACTAATAAACTAGAATAATTCAGTAGACATGAAGGGATTCCCAGCTACAGGCAATCACGTTATCTGGGCGCATTAAGTGGACTTGTAGCCTACCGATGAGTAGGGCACATTTCCAGCACACAGTCACGTGTTGCATTCTCCATAAATGGACATTCGACCCGGATAACCGGATGGTCTGCAGGACTTGTGGCTGTTGGGATAATCTCATTGCATCTTGCTAGTAACTAGGCCTGTGATAACCCTAGTTAGTTAAAAGTATCAAGCCGTACTCTTGATTGGCCGTGATTGATTGGATGGAGTTTATCCCAGCTTAGTCTTGTTTCGATCCTGTATAAGATTGTGACATGACATGATTACTTGTGCTTGTCTTAACAATAACGATCAGGGGTCCATTTCTGTTCAGGCGAAAGGTTACAACCCCGGTCCTTGTTTGGTTTAAGGGTTGCAGTCTGGCTGCTTGAATGGTTTCCTCGTACTCAATTTATTATTATTATCTCTATTATTATTATGATCAGTTCTTTTATAAGCTTTCTTTAAATATTCTATTATGATATGCTGGTTTTAGTTCATAAGTGAAGCCTCCTTTGTGGCACTTGCTCTTTCTGGGGTCTGACCCAGTTGGTTTTGTATGGCCAGATATCGGAGCAGTCCCAGAGGATCTATCTAACCTCCAGCCAGATGGTGACCACCAGGCGTAATCCTGGCAACGAGTGGATTTCTTTTTGTCCTCCCACTTTATTGTAAAATTATTCTTTTGAGGCGTTTAGCCGACGAGCACGTGTTAGCTCGATTGTACCTTTACTTACTGTCTGCCTACGGGCTGTAACATGATTGACAGATCCTAGGTTTGATCATGTACGACTGAACTCCTGCTAGTCTTGACATTTTGTACGACTAGCTTCATGATCATCCAATATGTAATGTATGGGATGCCTTGCTATTATATATTTGGTACTCTGACATCTTGTAACTATTATTGTTTGCTTGAGATTGAGACAATAGGCTTGTTCATGACCATAGGAGACTGTTGGCTTGTAGTTAAACCCTCATATATCTAGACAGCCATGACCGTATAGTGAGGTGGATTCCATTTCATTATACGTAGCTGGCTATGTATGCCCCCGCTCTCCAGTATTCTGGTTCTGGGGCGTTATATGGTTTAAGTGGTGGCCCATGCAGGGCTTATAAAATAAGATGTGTGAGGGTTTACCGAATAGATGTCTCAATCAGCACTCGCCCTTGATCTCTGCCCCTATCCTCTTGATCCCTGAAAATCTTGACCTGAACACATGCTTGTATCGTTGATCTATCCTGGTCCTTCCTTATTGTTTCCTATGTCATCTTCTTCAGCAACATTTTTCATGGACCTGCCGATCAGCAAGACGGAGCACCTCCCGTGGACCAGCCGCAACCTGGAGATCAAGCCCATTATTCAGGAGTAGCCTCCAGAGTCGTGCCTACCGGAGGAGAACCACCAATTCAGTTCATCCAGCCTGCAGAGCCTGATGATGGCACTTTGGTAGGTCTCATCAGGTCCCTATTAGCTTCCCAGGATCGTCGCGGATATGCCTTGCATCAGGCAGTGGCAGATACTCTAGGCAGAGGTGGACATCATGGGAACAGTGTAGCGAACAGCTTCAAGCACATGAACCCTCCATTCTTTGACGACAGTGAAGATGCGATCGCTGCAGATGCTTGGCTTCAGGACACGAAGGTGGTTCTAGAAGCAGCCAGGACCCCAGAAGCGGAAAAGGTGGCCGTAGTGCACCTGCAGTTATTAGATCTTGCCCGCAGCTGGTGGGCAGCGCAGGTCGATGGTTTAGTGGCCCCTATTTCATGGGCAGTATTCAGGAAGAGATTCTAGACCAAGTATTTTGATGCTGTAGCTCGGTACGACCTACAGACCAGGTTCACCAATCTAAAGCAGATGGGCAGGACGGTCGATGGATATGCGGCCGAGTTCTCCAGGCTTAGTCGGTTTGCTCCCACCTTAGTGGCGACCGAGTTCGATAGGGCCCAGTGGTTCCAGCAGGGGCTTCACCTGGGGATTTTATTGGCAGTAGAGCAATTTGAGCATCAGACTTTTGATACAGTATTGAGGGCAGCCCGGAGGCATGAGTATACCTCCCAGAGGATCGTGGATAGGACCGAAGGTCGGAAGCGATCCCACGGTCAGATGAATCAGTCTTCGGCACCAGTCCCGGCGCCAGGGCTTTGACCATTGGAGCTCCGAGGCGGGCGGCCTCAGTAACGTCGGTTCAGCATTCTACTCCGACGCACCCTCAGCAACAGAAGCAGAAGTAGTCTTCCGCGGTAGGATGTTCACACTGCGGGAAGCCCGGGCATGTAGTATCTGATTGTCGCAGAGCGTAGGAATTGTGCTTGGTTTATGGTGCCCCGGACCACAGGGTTGGGAACTGCCCGAACAGGGGGAGTTCATCGACTTTCTCTAGTCCTTCAGTTAGAGGACCAGCACCAGTCCAACAGCAGCAGCAGCTGCAGTACCCATTCCCGAGGCCATTGCCGACGCAGGCCCAGGCGTTCCAGCAGCAGAGGCCGAAACAGTATGCCCAACTCCAAGCCCTGATCCAGAACAGGCAGAGGAATTTTCAGCAGAGGGGGCCCGCACCCAGAGGACATGGTCAAGTGCTGGCCTTGACCATGGAAGAGGAAGGAATAGCACCCGGTGAGGTAGTGGCAGGTACTATTCTCGTCAACACCTTTCCAACTTCAGTATTATTTGATTCTGGTGCCTCGCATTCATTTATGTCTGCACGATTCGCGACACGGATATGACTGGAACCCGAGTCATTATCAGTAAGGCTCAATATACTTACTGGTAATGGTCTTGTGGGAGTAGATAGAGTATTTTCCTCGTATTGGGTTGTAGTTAGCGGTAGAGAGTTTTCCGCTAGGTTAATAGAATTCCCGATGGTCGATTATGATGTGGTCTTAGGGATGGATTGGTTGAGGGACCAGTATGCCAGGATAGATTGCCATATTGGCAGGGTTGCTTTTAGCATCCCAGGCGAGCCGGAGTTTTTCTTCTCCCGAGGCGAAGTTGAACCTTCTCCTCCCGTATTGCGGATGGCAGTAGTAGCAGTGCAGTTGCCCCGGATCGTCGAGGAGTTTCCAGATGTTTTCCCAGAAGAGCTTCCAGGAATGCCGCCAGAGCGAGAGATCGAGTTTACCATAGACTTGATCCCCTGGACCGCACCTGTGTCAGAGAGAGTCTACAGGATGGCGCCATCAGAATTGGAGATATTGTACAAAATGATTGAAGAACTCAGGACCAAGGGATTCATTCGTGCTAGTGGATAGCCTTGGGGAGCCCCGATACTTCTTATAAAAAAGAAGGATGGTACGTCCAGATTATGTGTTGACTATCGTACCTTGAACTCAGTAACAATCAAGAACAGATATCCTCTCCCAAGGATAGATGACTTGTTTGATCAACTCAGAGGAGCAGCAGTATTCTCGAAGATAGATTTGCGGTCAGGGTACCACCAGATCAGAGTCAGAGAGCAGAACATCCCGAAGACGGCATTCAGATCTAGATATGGATATTGGAAGTTCCTTGTTATGCCATTTGGAGCAACCAATGCGCCAGCTATATTCATGGACCTCATGAATCGCATCTTTATGCCTTATTTGGATCAGTTCGTGATTGTGTTCATAGACGACATCCTGGTCTATAGCAAGAGTGAAGCGGAGCATGAGCAACATCTCAGAGTTGTCCTCCAGATTCTCAGAGAGCACCAGTTGTATGCCAAGTTCAGTAAATGCGAGTTCTGGCTCGATCGCATTTCGTACTTAGGTCATATTATTACCAGAGGAGGAGTAGAAGTGGATTTCCAGAAGATCGTGGCTATCGTTGTTAGGGTTATATACTAAAAGCATCACTTTTGTAGTAACCTTATTTCCTTAAATTTTGAATGAGAATCATATGGGCAAATATTTGCATATTGTATTTGTTGCAAGTGTTAATGCAAATGTCTGATATTCTATATTGTAGATAATATGGTGTGTGGTGTCACACAGAAGATCATATTATCAGTTTCCTATGGAGTATATAAATAGTTCACAACCTAGATGGACTTGGACAATCTATTGGAAAGGTTGTAGTGTAATCTGGTATTAGTCTATCTTGACTATAGGTTTACACTAGTACACTTTGTGTGTATTGAACAGGACCACTTGAGGTTGTTCTCTTTGTACTGACTACATGAGAGAACAGACACCTCTGTTATTATGGATGCTTGTACTCTTAATTCGGATATAATAACGGATATGTATATGTAATATGCATTACTTTGACTCATAAAAGAGTGAGATTCATTATGGATCAACAACCTCTATGAATTGGGTAATAATATTGTATGTATGATGGGCTGTTGATTATAAATGGAATCCATGTCCCGATACATCGGGTTGATGATGTCCTCTTAAGGAGCTCATAAGGATTGTCATGTAAACCCTGCAGGTGGATTATATCCAACATGACAAATAAAGTTGAACGGTACTACTTAAGGATAAAAGATGTCGAATCAATATAGTTGTCAGTAACTTAATTTGATTGACGGACATACGATATCTTAACATGGGGAGCCAAACGAGCATATAATAAAAGGAGCCCACAAACATAATTTAGGATTAGGGAGGTAGTACAACAATAGCTCATTAGTGGACCGAGCTATTGTTAATGGGCCTGGATTGTGTGTTCGGGCTGAACATGGAATATCCAGATCCGTTAGGAGGCCTAACCCTAATTTCTCCTTATGGTCCCTGCCATAGCCTATATATATCCTCTATTCTCTGGCCGCCAGATTACTGATCAGAAATCTAAAATTTTCTCTAAATTCGTGATTCACGTAAGGATAGAAAGAGAGTGCTGCCAATGAGAAGAAAAAGTTGGGAGATCGTCGCCCACACGACGTCCAACTCGAGAAAGGAATACGTGCAGAAGATCTTGGGGTCGTCCGCTCGAGATTGCCAGGAATTACTTGTCTCCTTTCCGTCGCAGGTATAATTCGTGAACCCTAGTTTCCGCCTATGAAGGGTTAGAACACGTATTAGATCTGTTTAACTTTCTATCGATCAATACGTACACCAAAGGAAGGGTCCTGGGAATCCCCAGTTCTATCAATCGTAACGTGGCCAGTGCCCAGCACAGTTGCAGAAGTTCACAGTTTTCTTGGATTGGCCGGCTACTATCGGCAATTTGTTTCAGACTTCGCTCGGATTTCAGTACCACTGACGCAGTTAACCCGCAAGGATGTGCAGTTTGCTTGGACATCAGAATGTCAGAATTCTTTTGAGAAGTTGAAGCGAAGCTTGATGACGGCACCCATTCTTACTCTTCCAGATGGGACCGGAGGATTCTCAGTATATTGTGATGCTTCAGGCAGAGGTTTAGGATGTGTTTTGATGCAGCATGGGAAGGTAATAGCTTATGCGTCACGACAACTTCGTGATCATGAGAGGAATTATCCAACCTACGACTTGGAGCTGGCAGCCGTGGTGTTTGCACTAAAGCGTTGGAGACACTACTTGTATGGAGATAGGGTGGAGATTTTCACCGACCATAAGAGCCTGAAGTATGTGTTCACTCAGAAGGATCTTAACATGCGTCAGAGGAGATGGCTAGAGCTGTTTGTGGATTATGATGTCAACCTGCAGTTCCATCCTGGGAAGGCCAACGTTGTTGCAGATGCATTGAGCAGGAGGGCCGGAGTTTACTTTCTGACAATACAACCAGAATTGTTACCAGATCTTCAGAAGATGGGTATAGAAGTTGTCCTTCCTACCAGCGTGGCATTGATGGCCAGCATGCAAGTTCAGTCCAGTATAGTTGAGAGAATCAAGATAGCTCAGTCCTCCGATTCTAAGCTTCAGCGACTTAGGACAGAATGTATAGCAGGCCGAAGACCAGAATTATGCATTCATGAGGATGGTTCACTTCGACATGGTAAGCGTCTTTGTGTACCCAGTGGAGATATCAGACAGGAAGTCATGACCGAAGTTCATAGTTCTCAGTATTCGATTCATTCCGGTGGCACGAAGACGTACCAAGATATCCGTCAGCACTTTTGGTGGAATGGCATGAAGAGGGAGATAGCCCGGTTTGTCTCTCGATGTTTGGTTTGCCAACAAGTTAAAGCTGAACATCAGAGGCCGGCTGGACTACTTCAGTCCTTGCCAATTCCAGAATGGAAGTGGGAGCATATAACCATGGATTTCGTGACTGGATTACCTAGATCCCCAGCTGGTAGAGATGCTATCTGGGTTATAGTTGACCGACTCATGAAGGTGGCCCACTTTCTTCCGTTCAGAGTTGGTCAGTTGACGGCTCAGCTGGCAGAGATGTACCTTAGGCAGGTAGTCAGGATGCATGGAGTACCAATCAGTATCACCTCGGACAGAGATTCGAGATTTACATCGCACTTTTGGCGTAGTCTGCAAGAGAATTTGGGAACTCACCTCCAGTTTAGCTCAGCATATCACCCGCAGACAGATGGCCAGTCAGAACACACGATCCAGACTCTCGAAGATATGTTGAGATCTTGTACACTCAACTTCGGCGGTTCGTGGAAAGATCACCTGCACCTGGTGGAGTTCTCGTACAATAACAGTTTCCAAGCTAGCATCCAGATGGCACCGTTCGAGGCACTGTATGGTAGGAAATGCAGATCCCCACTAGCATGGGACGATGTTGGAGAAAGGCAGATGCTTGGTCCCGAGTTGATTACTCAGACAGTTGAGGTGGTCAGGAGAGTTAGAGATCATCTTCGCGTTGCACAAGATCGTCAGCGCCATTGGGCCGATTCTCATCGGCGTTCCCTTGAATTTTCTGTCGACGACCATGTATTCCTGAGGATCTCGCCTAACCGTGGCGTCATTCGTTTCGACGTACGGGGAAAGCTTAGTCCTAGGTATATAGCACCGTTCGATATCCTGGAGCGAGTAGGAGATGTGTCCTATCGTCTCGCTCTTCCGCCGTCTCTGAGTGGGGTGCATGATGTGTTCCATGTATCCCAACTGCGATGGTATATCCCGGACCCGAGCTATATCCTGGATCATTCAGAATTGGTTGTTGGTACCAACCTTTCGTATGAGGAGAGGCCCGTGTCTATATTGGACCGAAGAGAGAAGATACTCAAGTACAAGACTATCAAGTTAGTCCGAGTTGCTTGGGGTTATCACTCTTTGGGTGAGTCAACATGGGAGCGTGAGGATGATATCCGATCGCGATATCCCGACTTATTTGACTCGTGAGGTATAATATCTTTCTTATGCCTCATGCCTTCGATTCCTTGCTTGCATGAATAATTGCTTGATTGCTTGACTAGTATAGCTTGCCTGTGACTAGTATAGCTTGTCCTTGCATCTCTAGCCTCTTGATTAAATTCTGAGGACGAATTCTTTTAAGGTAGGGAGAGTTGTAATGCCTATTGTTCGTATTACGTATTTTGGAGTACGTGTAAGTAATCTGACTCATATTGCTTGAACTCCTGGCTTGGTTCGGCTTGTTTGGGTTGGCTTGGTTTGGCTTGGGTTGCTTATTGGTTCATCATGAACCAAGGGGGAGAACCCTTACCTACCACCACCATCTCCATTTATTAACCCCAACCACCTTTCTCTCTCTTCATTCAATTTTTTCATTACTGCTCTTCTTCTTCTTCTTCTTCTTCTTCCTCACCGACCCCTCCACCGTAGGCAAGTGTAACTTGCTTCACGATGGATTTCAAGTTTTATTGTTTCATTCTCTTCTTTACATGATTATACGCCTCTTTAGAACTTGAAGTTTTTAATTTTGATGGATAGATTCTTCTAGATCTACTTTATAACTTTCAGTTCATGGAATTTTCTTGGTTTTGATCTACTAAAACTTGTTATTTTCGAAAACTAATAGTTCCATGAGCAAGAGCACGAAATTTCATGTGAATTTGGTTTTTGATTCACCTTATTTTGAGTTAAAATGAAGTTTTTATGGCCAAAACAAGTTTTCTGAATTTTTATGTCGGCTGAAGAATGTGGTACTGGCGTAAAATAAAATTTTACGCAGGAAAGCTAGCGTAAAATCGAACTTTACGCAGGAAGGCTTGCGTAAATTGAAATTTTACGCTGGAAACCCTGAAATTGCGTATTTTACGCTGGATTGTATCCAGAATGTGAAATTTTACGCTGGGAACCCTGAAATTGCATATTTTACGCTGGATTGTATCCAGAATGTAAAATTTTATACAAGAAACCCTAAAATTGCGTATTTTATGCTGGATGGTACCCAGAATGTAAAATTTTATGCTGGAACCCTCCCCTTTTTCATATTTTATGCAGAATTAAATTTTTGGCATAAAAAGTGCACAGAATGACTGTTTTTGCCAAATTAAGCTATTTTCTAGCCATAATTTCGAAAAACTTAAAACATGAAAGTTTTAGATCTTTGTCTTGCCTTTCCAAATATCTCTGGAGCACCTCGTTTTAAGTTCGTATGTGGAAGTTATGTCCCGTCTTCCGTGAGCCGCATAATTCTCCCACAACTCTTGCACCATGTTTATATTTAGTTATTGCATACACGCTTATACCAGGTTAAATATTAATTTTAAATATGACATGACATAATAGTGACCCGTCGTGGTGCACTCTTGACAGTGTATTTGACATGATATATATCTCGAATGTTGTTGCGATGGCTAGCATGTCATGGCAGAATTGAATGGCCTGGACACCGTGGGTGAATGTGTTTGTACTAAATGAACCGGTAATGTTTGCATCATGTCTAAGGCAGGGATCCCTGAGTACTACGGTCAGGGATACCTACAGTAATTGACTAAGGCTAATAAACTAGAATAATTCAGTAGACATGAAGGGATTCCCAGCTACAGGTAATCCCGTTATCTGGGCGCATTAAGTGGACTTGTAGCCTACCGATGAGTAGGGCACGATTTTCAGTACAC
>JANAVB010010796.1:7881109-7916109 GCA_029216955.1 Iris pallida | reverse complement strand
GCCATGATCAGTTTACTTGCCTTGTTTTAGCTCTAGTTTTACAGCTTACCTTGTCATGATATTCACATGTACATTCCATGATTTTCTTGTATATACTCTCTATTTACAGTCTTATAGCTTTTGTCATATCTTGTGAACTGTTGTTAGTAGATTATACTCGTTCCATCCTGACAGGATATGTTGAAAATATTACAGATGCAGATGAGGGAGACTATTGTACCTACTACGGTCTGGATGACGTAGTGGGCCTAGACCTGGAGACTTTGGTCCAGTAGGGCTTAGCTCCGCCTGGCGAGACCTTATCCCTTGCTTAGTTAGAGTAGGTCTTTTGTACTGGACTTTGTCTCCAGCTACTTTTGAGACTGTTTTTATTATGGACTGTATTAGAGACTTGGACTTGTATATATTCTTGTGTTGGACTTGACAGGTTATTATTTTATTATCGTCTTGTTGTCTTTATCTTTCAGTCTTTACCTTGTTATCTTAGAGTCGTGATTGAGTACTCATATATATATTCATTGCTTGTCCTCCGTTCGGAGTTGACCATATTCCCGACAGGTTTTTGTTATATATATAAACTGTTTAGAGTAGAAAAATCTACAGCGTTCTACGCCGATTTTTCGGTGAGGGCTGGGCGTTGTCGCGTCACGTGCCCTTTTAGCGGGTACAGATCGTGACACGTTTTAGTGGTGGCCCACGCTGGTCCTGAAGTCACAATTAGTGCGATGTCGTAGTGGCGCTCGACTTAGAGTGCTATTACGAGCCTACGGTACGTATCTAGGATAGGCTATAGGCTAAGAGTACTCAATCACTGTAGGATCTTTCCTTGCTTATCTTGCTTACCGTCTTTGATATCGATTTACTGCATTCTAGCTGTCCTTCTTTGATATTGCCTTCATATGCCATATTGATATTTTCTTTTTAATTTGTCTCCAGGATAGTGATGACTCATTCTCCTGGCGAGGAGCACGGGGAGACGGAGAGGTCTGCCACCTCTGGCAGGCAGGCTCCGGTCACTTCCCCCGCGGATGGGACTTCTGTTGGGGCTCGGAGGTACTCCTCCAGCTACCTCGATGACAGTCCCTGGGATTGCGGGTGCTCTTCCCGTAGTGCCGGGAGCTGTCGGGGGCGCCCTTCCTCCTCCTGCGCAGCGGATTCCTCTGCCAGTTGCAGACGTACTTCCACCTCCACCTCCTCTGCCTACAGATATGGGGCAGATGCTTACCTTCCTCCACCAGATACTGGAGACTCAGAGAGCCCAGGCCGAGGCTCAGCAGAGGCAGACGGATGCGATGCGTCAGGGCATGGAGAATGCCCATCAGTTGGCCCTTGCAGCTGTGGAGCAGAGGGCTCCTCATCCGGGGATGCGACCGAGGTACGGAGATATCCAGGACTTCAAGAAGCTCGGGCCCCATGACTTTAGCGGGACCGAGGGTATGGTCTATGCAGATGATTGGCTCGAGGATATCGAGCGGCAGATGAGGGCCTCCCGCCTGGCAGACGACCTAAAGGTCGAGGCGGTAGGTTTGCAGTTGCTAGACATTGCACGTACCTGGTTCAGAAACGAGCCAGCCCTAGCTGGAGAGGGCCATACTTGGGCAGAGTTCAAGCTCCTCTTCAAGGAGAAGTTCTTTTTCCCCACGGACAAGATCGACCTGGTGCGACAGTTCCAAGATCTGCAGCAGGGTAGTCTATCTGTGGAGGAGTACGCAGCGGAGTTCGGTCGTCTGAGCCGATACGCAGAGTACATGGTTCGAGACTCGGAGATCAGGACGAGCTGTTTCAGGGAGGGGCTCACTTGGGATATCAAGATCCACATTCCCTCCTTCTATGAGACTTATACCCAGATCTACGCGGAGGCCCGCAAGGTTGAGCGGGAGTGGGGCTTGAAGCCCAAGAGGGAGCGTGATCTTTTCTCGGGGGCTAGTAGCAGCGCAGGGGCTGCTAAGCGCCCTCAGCTTCAGCATCATTCTTTCAGCATCATCAGCCGTTGGTGCAGGCCAGAGCACCGGTTCAGCAACAGGTGCAGCACACTCAGCAGAGGCAGACACAGCATGGGGCTCCTTACGGCTACTGCAAGAAGCCCGGTCACATCTGGGAGGTCTGCCGGAAGAGGCTGGGCTTGTGCCTCTATTGCGGGGAGGCTGGACATCAGTTGAGAGATTGTCCTACGAACCATCGCCGTGCAGCTCAGGGAGCACATGGTAGGCCAACCTATGGCACCGCATCACGCCCTCCACCAGCAGCGGGATATACCCCGCCAGGACAGGGCTTTTGTGATGGCAGTTGAGGATCCTGCACGTATTGGACTAGGAGTTAGGGTCTTGCTCTTTCTTTTATCTGTTATCTCCGCCCATTGATTGATGACTGCTTTCTTTGTACCTTTAGTTTGCATATGTGATGATCATGCTAGATTAAATAGAAAACCCCAATGAAGACTGCAATAACACGATACTGTAGAGATTTAAAACCATGCATGTGTTCTGATTTCCTGGATTACATGTTATATAACTTAGGATAAAAATTTAGTAGACCTTGATTGTTGGGTGCTTGACCTAGAGAAGAGTACGACCGTTTGAATTTCGAGGACGAAATTTTTAAGGAGGGTAGATTTGTCACTCCCAGTTTTCGAATTAGTGGTATTTTTGTCATTTTTCAAGTTTTATAATTTTTAGGAATTTTATTTGATTTTATGTGATTTTTTGGGATTTATTTGGGTTGGTTTGGATTTTATCCAATTCGGACTCAAATTGGAGATCCCGGGTAGCCTGGACCCTAGCGGGACCCACATACTAGCTGGAGTTGGCCCACATACCATCATAATTAGGTTAGAAATTATAAACCCTATTTTCATGGCATAATTAGTCATTTTAGAGCTTAATTAGTATTTAGAAATTAGACCGAACCAACCCGAAACAAACCCGAACCGAACCCAACTAAGTTTATTGGGTTGGGGGCCTAATGGGTCTCCACCCAAAACCCAATAGGGCCCCCACATGGTCGGCCATGAATAGCTCCCCCCTTTTCTTCTCCACAAAGCAAACTCTCCCTCTCTCTCTAAAATTTCATTTCTCTCTCCAAGCTTTCTTCCTCCAAGGAAAACCTAACCTAGGTATGTTTATAATTCCTATTTAATTCTCCTTTGCATTTATTTTCTTCACCAATATTGTAGAGGAGATGATTCTCCACAGTTTGCCCCTGGAATTTAGTAGGTTTCCTAAAATATAGGTTAGAAAATTTATTTGGGGGTTTTTTAACTAGAGTGGTATATTCATATATATGTAGATATATATGTGTAGGTATATATGTATAATGATATGTATTGGTGTCATGAGGATTGGTGGTGGTGTGTGAGAGTGGTAGGGAGTGTGTGTGTGCTTGTGTGAGTGTGTGTGAGAGAGTGTGAGAGGGTGGTGTGTGTGTTTGAGAGTGGTATTTATATGTATATATATATATATATATATATATATATATATATCTATATATATATATTATATATGTATATATATATATATATATGTATGTATGTATTATATATATGTATTTGTGTGTATGTAGAGAATGGTGGTATTGGTGTCATGAGAGTGGTGGTAGTGTGTGAGAGTGTGTGTGTGTTTGTGTGGAGTGTGAGAGAGAGTGTGTTTGTGTGAGAGTGTGAGAGAGTGTGGTTAGTGTGTATATATATATATATATATATATATATATAATATATATATATATATATATATCTATAGATATATATATATATATATATTGTGTGTGTGGTGTGTGTGTGTGTGTGTGTGTGTGTGTGTATTTATTTATACGTGTGTGTAGAGGAATGTAGAGAATGTGGTGGTGGTGTATGAGTGAGAGTGGTGGTGAGAGTGTGTGTTTGTGTGTGTGTGAGTGTGGTTGTGAGATAGTATGTGTATGTGTGGATTTATAAGTATAGAGATGTGTGTGTGTATGTATATATATATAGACGTGTGTGTGTGTGTTTATATATATATAAATAGATAATGCGAGTGTTGGTGGTGTATATATATAGATAGATAGGTAGATAGATGTGAGATTAAATAGATATATATATATCTATATATATAGATAGATATAGATATATAGAGGGATATATATAGAATAGATTATATATATATATATATAAATAGATATATATATATAGATATTATATATTATATATATATATTATATATAATATATATAGGGATAGGAAGTAGAATGAGAATAGATGAAGAAGAAGAATAAGAAAACCACAGCAGGAGCAACAGCAATAGGCTGCAGCAGCAGCAGCACTGGCAGCAGTGCTGCCAGTTACCCTCCCCCCTTTTAGGCCTATGTTATAACCCCTATCTAGCCCCCAATTTACTCCCATATATGTATATATATGATTATATATATATATATAATATATATATATATAGATATATATAGATTATATAGATATATATATAGATATAAGAAGATGGTTAGAATGAGAAGAGAATAGGAGAAGATTAAGGAAAAGATAGGAAGAAACGGAAGAAGTTGAGAGGAGTTAGAAAAGGAAAAGGATTAAAAGAATAGGAAAGAGTAGGAAGAAAAATTAGAATAGGAAGGGATAAGAGAAAGGAGATTAGGAATTAGAAAGGGAAGAAGAGAAGGAATTAGAAGAAGAAGTTAGAGGAAGAGTTAAGAAGGAGAATTAGAATAGGAGCTAGAAGGGAGTTTCAGGAGAAATCGAGAGGGTGAAACGGAGCCCGGAGTATCGGAACGCGATAAAACTTGGCGTGGAGTTAGAATACATGATTTAGATTTTACGGGTAGGCTCCCGAGTGGAAATCGGGGTCGTAGGGCGCCGGTATCGTGCCGTATCAGTGCGTATCTTGAAATATTCAAGATATTGCCAACGGGCCGTATCTTGGACTAGACGTCCACTTTACCTAGGTATTTTGGTAGGTAATATCTATAGGCTAGTATCTTACTACCCTGGGGAGAACGGGTCAAAATAACAAGCGTAGGTAGGCTAACTAGGTTTCCACTAGGCTAGAATTTTACCTAAGAAAAGGTAAAAATAGGATATTGGCCTACGGCCAAGATATGAGTTTCGAAGTCCAAGATGGACTTGGATATGGGTTGTAGAGGTTGGTAATAGTTAGAAATAGTCGCCTAGACCTAGTCTTGACCCTAGTTGACCACGGTTGACTTTTTAGACCAAAAGTCAACTATGAGTCAACACTTTACCCAATTTAGTCCCAAATTCTATTAGACTTGTGCAGTTGACCCAAAAGTCAACTGTTAGTCACCAGTGACCTAGAGTTGACCTAGAGTTGACCTAGAGTTGACTAGAGTTGACCAGGGTTGACCAGAGTTGACTAGTTGACCAAAAGTCAACTGTAAGTCAACCGTTGGCTTAAATCGACCTAGATTAATTTCGTTTGACTTGCATTGACCCAGTATGACCTAGCTAGACCTAATATGACTTAGGTTGACCTCGTACAGTCTAGTTTAACGTGTCTTGACCTAGAATGACTTAATAGGATTTAAATTGTCTTGACTTTATTTCCTAAGTATAGTATTGATACGTCTTATTCTCTATAGTCCTCGAGATGCTGCATTTGCTCCGGTTGACATATCATACCATATTACAGGCGAGTACATTCTCTGACACTTTTCTAATTTATAATGATTGTTATGATTCATGTAATTAGTGTGGATATGCTTGTTCTCGACACATTGGTCACAAGGATTGGTGTTCATGGATCCCGACATGAGATGTTATTCCTCATTATCTTGGTATATCTTGTGCAAGCTCCCTTGTAGTTCTTGTGCAGTATATGGACACCGATTCTCGAGGAGACTTGCTCCCTTCTCGTAGAATCCTGTCGTAATGTGTCTTGCTTGGATCCACTCTACTAGTCGGAGACGGGGAGTACTAGTGTAGATGTGTGGTCATTATCCACCTTGTTTATTCTTGTAGACCTTGAATGCTACCAATCCTACACTCCACGTAGGATTGGCTGATCAGTAGACCTTGTGCAGACCCAAGCCGGCCACATATTGTAGCTAGTGCTCACACACCTAGAGATATGATTCTTGATTCTTGTACATGCCATGATCAGTTTACTTGCCTTGTTCTAGTTCTAGTTTTACAGCTTACCTTGCCATGATATCACATGTACATTCCATGATTTTCTTGTATATACTCTCTATTTACAGTCTTATAGCTTTTTTCATATCTTGTGAACTGTTGTTAGTAGATTGTACTCGTTCCATCCTGACAGGATATGTTGAAAATATTACAGATACAGATGAGGGAGACTATTGTACCTACTACGGTCCGGATGACGTAGTGGGCCTAGACCTGGAGACTTTGGTCCAGCAGGGCTTAGCTCCGCCTGGCGAGACCATACCCCTTGCTTTGTTAGAGTAGGTCTTTTGTACTGGACTTTGTCTCCAGCTACTTTTGAGACTGTTTTTATTATGGACTGTATTAGAGACTTGGACTTGTATATATTCTTGTGTTGGACTTGACAGGTTATTATTTTATTATCGTCTTGTTGTCTTTATCTTTCAGTCTTTACCTTGTATCTTAGAGTCGTGATTGAGTACTCATATATATTCATTGCTTGTCCTCCGTTCGGAGTTGACCATATTCTCGACAGGTTTTTGTTATATATACAAACTGTTTAGAATAGAAAAATCTACAGCGTTCCACGCCGATTTTTCGGTGAAGCTGGGCGTTGTTGCGTCACGTACCCTTTTAGTGGGTGCGGGTCGTGACAGCAGTTGCAGCGACAGTCCAGTTTTCCAGAATTGTAGAAGAGTTTTTCGATGTTCCCCCGAAGAGCTTCCAAGTATGCCACCAGAGAGAGAGATCAAATTCACCATAGACTTGATCCCCGGAACAGTACCAGTGTCAGAGAGAGTCTACCGGATGGCGCCGTCAGAATTGAAGATTTTGTATAAGATGATTGAGGAACTCAGGACCAAGGTATTCATCCGTGCTAGTGGATCGCCTTGGGGAGCCCCGATGCTTCTTATGAGAAAGAAGGATGGTACTTCCAGATTATGTGTTGACTATCGTACCTTGAACTCAGTGACAATTAAGAACAGATATCCTCTTCCGAGGATAGATGACTTGTTTGATCAACTCAAAGGGGTGTCCGTATTTTTGAAGAATGATTTGCGGTTAGGATACCACCAGATCAGAGTCAGAGAACATGACATCCCGAAGACGACTTTTAGATACAGGTATGGGCATTGGAAGTTTCTTGTGATGCCCTTTGGAGCAACCAATGCGCCGGTTGTATTCATGGACCTCATGAATCGTACTTTCATACCTTATTTGGATCAGTTCGTGATTGTGTTCATAGACGACATCCTGGTCTATAGCAAGAGTGAAGCGGAGCATGAGCAACATCTTCGTGTAGTTCTTCAGATTCTCAGAGAGCACCAGTTGTACGTAAAGTTCAGTAAATACGAGTTCTGGCTCGATCGCATTTCATACTTGGGTCATATCATCACCAGAGGAGGAGTAGAACTAGATCCCCAGAAGATCGTGGCTATCGAGACATGGCCAGTGCCCAGTACAGTTGCAGAAGTTTGCAGTTTTCTTGGCTTGGCCGGCTACTACCGGAAATTTATTTCAGACTTTGCTCGGATTTCAGCACCACTGACCCAATTGACCCGCAAGGATGTACAGTTGCTTGGACAAAAGAATGTCAGAATCTTTGAGAAGTTGAAGCGAGGCTTGATGACGGCACCCATTCTCACGCTTCTAGATGGGACCGGGGGATTTTCAGTGTATTGTGATGCTTCAGGAAGAGGTTTAGGATGTGTTTTTAATGCAGCATGGAAAGGTAATAGCTTATGCGTCACGTCAACTTTGTGATCATGAGAGAAATTACCCGACCCACGACTTGGAGCTGGCAGCAGTAGTTTGCACTATAAGCTGTGGAGACATTATTTGTATAGAGATAGGGTGGAGATTTTCACCGACCACAAGAGCATGAAGTATGTGTTCACCCAGAAGGATCTTAAAATGCATGAGAGATGGCTAGAGCTACTTGTGGATTATGACATCAACCTGCAGTATCATCCTGGGAAGGACAACGTTGTTGCAGATGCATTGAGCAGGAGAACCGAAGTTTATTTTGACAACGCAACCAGAATTGTTAGCAGATCTTCAGAGGACGGGTATAGAAGTTATCCTTCCTACCAGTGTGGCATTGATGGCCAGTATGCAAGTTCAGTCCAGTATAGTTGAGAGGATCAAGTTAGCTCAGTCATCAGATTCTAAGCTTCAGCGGCTTAGGACAGAATGTGTAGCAGGACGAAGACCAGAGTTATGTATCCATAATGATGGTACACTTCGGTATGGGAGGCATCTTTGTGTACCTAGTGGTGATATCAGACAGGAGATCATGACAGAAGCTCACAGTTCTCAGTATTCGATTTATCCGGGCGGTACGAAGATGTATCGTGATATCCGGCAGTATTTTTGGTGGAATGGCATGAAGAGAGAGATAGCTCGGTTTGTCTCTCGATGTTTAGTTTGCCAACAAGTTAAAGCTGAACATCAGAGACCGGCTGGACTTCTTCAACCCTTGCCGATCCCAGAATGGAAATGGAAGCACATTACCATAGATTTTGTGACTGGATTACCTAGATCCCCAGTTGGAAGAGATGCTATCTGGATTATAGTCGACAGACTCACCATGGTAGCTTATTTTCTTCCTTTCAGGATTAGCCAGTCGACAGATCAGCTTGCAGAAATGTACCTCAGGCAGATAGTCAGGTTGCATGGAGTACCAGTCAGTATTGTGTCTGACAGAGATTCGAGATTCACATCGCACTTTTAGCAGTCTTCAGAAAATTTCGGGAACTCGTTTCAATTTCAGTTTAGCTTATCATCCACAGACAGATGGTCAGTCGGAGCGCACGATCCAGACTCTTAAAGATATGTTGCGTTCATGTACACTCGACTTCGGTGGTTCGTAGAAAGATCACTTGCATCTAGTGGAGTTCTCGTACAACAACAGTTTCCAGGCCAGTATCCAGATGACCCCTTTGAGGCCTTGTACGGCAGGAAGTGCAGATCTCCTTTAGCTTGGGATGATATCGGCGAAAGGCAAATGCTTGGTCCCGATATGGTAACCCGGACTATTGAGGTGGTCAGACAAGTCAGAGATCATCTTCGAGTTGTACAAGATCGCCAGCGTCATTGGACATTCTTATCGGCGTCCCTTTGAATTTTTCGTCGACGACCATGTATTTTTCAGGATCTCGCCTACCCATGATGTCATTCATTTCAGAAAACGGGAAGGCTTAGTCCTAGGTATATAGGGCCATTCGACATTCTAGAGCGAGTGGGTGATGTGTTCTATCGTCTCGCTCTTCTGCCGTCGTTACATGAGGTGCATGATGTCTTTCATGTATCCCAACTGCAACGGTATGTCCCGGATCTCAGTCATGTCCTTGATCATTCAAAATTGGTTGTTGGTACCAACCTTTCGTATGAGGAGAGATCCGTATCCATATTGGACCGAAGAGAGAAGATACTCAAGAACAAGACTATCAAGTTAGTCTATGTTGCTTGGGGTCATCACTCTTTGGGTGAGTCAACGTGGGAGCGTGAGGATGACATCCGATCGTGATATTCCGACCTGTTTGACTCGTGAGGTATAATGTCTTCCTTATGTCTCATACCTTTGATTTCTTGCTTGCATGAATGATTGTTTGATTGACTGCTTAGTTATATCTTGCCTGTGATTAGTGTAGTTTGCTCGACATCTCTAGCCTCTTGATTAAATTTCGAGGACGGAATTCTTTTAAGGTGGGTAGAGTTGTCACCCTCGGTTTTTTTTATACGTATTTTTGTATACGTGTACGTACCTCACCTTATTTTGACTTGTCCTGGCTGTCTAGTCTTGAGATTTCTTGCATTGGCATGGGTTAGTTGGCATTTCATGGCTTGTGTGGTTTATTCTGGCTGGGGCATGCAACGGGTTCGGTTGGGTTCAGTCTGTTTGGGTTTGGTTTAGGTTAGTATGCAAACCCTACCTACCACCATCCTCCATTTATTAACCCAACAACCCTTCTCTCTCCTCATTCATTCCTCATAACTCTCTTCTTCTTCTTTATTTCTCCACCGACCACCCGCAGTAGGCAAGTGCAACTTGCTTCATGGAAGAACTCGATTTTGTTGTTCCATTGTCTTCCTCACGAGATTCTAAGACACTTTAGTACTTAGCCTTTTTAATTTCCATGGTTCATTTCATGTAGATCTAAATTTTAGTATTTTGATCTTCATGGTTTGATCTACTGAACTTGGTTGTTTTCAAAAATAGAGAGTTCCATGTGGTGGGGATTTCGATTTTACGCAAGTTTGGCTTTTTTAATGGCTGGATTTTACCAAGTCTTGGCCGAGATGGGGTTCCTTGAGTTCTTGAGACTCCATGGCTGCAAGTTTCGGCCTTGGGGAGAAGACGAGTCCTTTACGCCCACGTTTTATGTGCCAGCATAGCATTTTCCTTTTTACGCACACGCATTGCGTGCCCGCGTAATCCATTCTACGCCTAGCTCATTCAAGCTCTACGTAGGGCTACTCTCGCGCGCGTAGAGTCTCGCGTGCATGGAGTCTCGCATGCGTAGAATTCCTCTCGCGTAGAGGGGTCCTTTCTTGGTCTTGCTCGCGTAGAGTCCCTCCCGAGTGCTCGCGCGCATAGTTCGGCCACTCTCGCGTGCGTAGAATTCCTCTCGCGTAGAGGGGTCATTTCTTGGAATTTCTCACGTAGAGTCCCGCCCGAGTGCTCGCGTGCGTAGAGTTCGGCCACTCTCGCGTGCGTAGACTTCCTTTCGCGTAGATGGGTCCTTTCTTGGTCTTGCTCGCGTAAAGTCATTTTTACGCTCGGGCCCCCCTCCAGCCTAGCGTAGTTTCTCTCGCGTAGAGGCTTTGAGCCCCCATGTGTACCCGTGTGCCTTTGCTTGCACCCTCTTGTTACGGACTTGATAACCTTGAATTGATTGACACGACTGGACTGATAATTGTACATGACATGGTATGACAAGTAACTGACATAACATGGCATGACATGACAAGACATGACTAATAAGCATGATGGAAACTATTGAATGCTGTTGCGACGGCTAGTATGACATGACCAGAATGAATGACCTGGACACCGTGGACGATTGTGTTTGTACAAATGAACCAGTACTGTCTCGCATCATGTCGAAGGCAGGGACCCCTGAGTACCACGGTCAGGGGTACCTACTGAAATTGACTAAGGCTAAGAACTAGAATAATAGTCATGAAGAGATTTCCTAGCTACAGACAATTCTGTTATCTGGGCGCCCCACTGGGATCTGTAGCCTGCCGTCGAGTAGGGCATATTTTCAGCACACTGTCATGTGTTGCACCCTTCAAGCTACTTAAGGGTACATGCATTTCCTGGACGATGTACCCACATGAATTCAACCCCTAATTGCTTCCAGATAGCCTGGATGGTCTGTAGGGCTTGTGGCTGTGGAACAATCTCATTGCATCTTGCTAGTAACTAGGCCTGCGATAACCCTAGTTAGTTAAAGTATCAAGCCGTACTCATTGTCTGGCCGTGATTGAATGGATGGAGTCTAACCCAGTCTAGTCTTGTCCTGATTTTGTACAAGATTGTTACATGACCTGAATGCTTGTGCTTTACTTTATCGATAAATGGTGGGAAGCCAAGTTCCGTTCAGACGAAGAGTTACAACCCCGGTCCTTGTTTGGTTTAAGGATTGTAACTTGGTTATCTGAATAGTTCCATGGTTATCTTATTGTATATCATCATAATTTTCCATATTTCCAGTATTTATATATAATTATGTGCTAATTGCTGGTTTTAGTTCCTAAGTGAAGTCTCCTTTGTGGTACTTGATCATTCTGGGATCTGACCCAGCTGGTTTTTTATGGCCAGATACTGGAGCAGCTCCAGAGGATCTCCCAACCTTCCAGCCAGATGGTGACCACCAGGCGTAACCCTGGCAACGAGTGGGTTTTTATTTTGGCTCCCCCTCCATTGTAAAATTATTCTTTGAGGCGTTTAGCCGTCGAACAAGTGTTAGCTCGTTTGTAACTTTACTTACTGTCTACCTACGGGCTGTAACATTTGACAATCCTAGGGTTGATCATGTATGACTGAAACTCTTGCTAGTCCTCGTATTTTGTACGACTAGCTTCATGATCATCCAAATATGTAATGTTATATGGAACCCTTACTATTGTATATTTTGTGCTCTGACATCTTGTAACTGCTATTACTTGCTTGAGATTGAGACAATAGGCTTGTTCATGACCATAAGAGACTGATGGCTTGTAGTTAAACCCTCATGTATCTAGACAGCTGTGACCGTATATCGAGGTAGATTATACCTTAATGCACGTAGCTGGCTGTGTCCGTCCCCCGCTCTCCAGTATTCTGGTTGTGGGGCGTGACAAAACAAAACGGTCCTGTTGGCACACATTTTATCTCGAGATGATGAACGTGTATGAAGTAATTGGCTAGTTTGCAAAGAGGTCGATACGGAATACCTCGACGGATACACGACGATTTCGTTGTGCACGTACAATGAAATCGAGTTCAGTCGAATCCCACGTCCATAACAACCGTACACGTCTTTCAATGCTTGCAGGTTGCGACCATGTCTCCCGGTTTGTCGGGGTAAACATCGTATCAGAGTTTTTCGAATTCTGAAAAATGTTTTTAACCTATTTTTCTGTGAATTTTATGCTGAATTCCAATTTGGGTGCTTGGTCTGTCCGAATACTCTGTTTCTACGCTGTTTTTGTTCGACTTCATGTCGATTTCGTGGGCAACATGATTCTTTATTACAGAATCTAATTGTTAGGGTTTGCAGAGGGTTAAATAGGCTATTCAAAACATTTTATGGATTGAGTTTTCATGGAGCGATGAGGGAGAAGTCAGGGTCGAAATAGGGGTACCTCATGTTTTTGCTGCTGCTGTGTTGGGCAGTGCTCTGCCCGCTCAGCGGCTCCGGCGATGGACGGTGGTTCTCGACGGCGTGAAGTCGTCGTGGTGGCCGCTGTGGCTGGGAAGGTCCTGGGGGTGGCAGTTCAGATGGGGTTATGGTTTGGATGAGATCCTCCCCCCTCTCGTTCTCTCTTTACAGGTTCTGTTATAATACTTTGGGTTGGGTTCACTGTGCTGGGGTTGGCTTGGCTTTGTATTGATGTTGTTCCCGTATGGGTAAACATTCCTTTTTCTTTTTATTTTTATTTTCTTTTTTTTCTCCTTTATATATATATATATATATTATATATTATATATTATATATTATATATATATATATATATATATATATATATATATATATATATATATATATATATATATATATATATATGTAGGTCCTAAAAAATTAAGTTGCACCCATCAACAAAGTCATGAAAATCAAGAAAAACAGCTTTCAAATGAACTGCGCAGATATCAGATTGCGTATCATCCAGATGGCGCAGACTGGACTGCGCACACTTTCAAGTGCGCAGGCTGATGTGGCAATGTCATCATTACCTGACACAATCAAATCTTCTGACAACTGACAGCACAAAAAACGAGGAAACTGTTCGTTTATTGTGCCGCACAGCGCTCGAGGACAGCTGTACATGCAGCGCAATCCAGCCCAGCACGGTCCATCCCAGCGCAATCCGAAGTCCACAATTCATGTGGCGCACTTCATCATGACAACTGACAAAAGTACACGTGGCATTCATGCCATCAATTGCTCGTTACGTGGCAACCGTCTGCACACGATCATGCGTATTTCAATCAAATATGCCATGTGTCCAAGACAGTTGGCCCACGACCAGACAACTGCCTGCGCAGTCTGATGCTGCGCAATCCAGTGCCTGCGCAATCCAACTTACGCCATTCAGAATAACTAAAAGTTAGTTATTTCCAGAACTCTATAAATAGAGTTTCAAGTCTTCATTAAGGGGATCAGACATAAAAAATTAGAAATATCAGAGAGTTCAGGAGTTCTTGCCCAAGTGCTGCTGCATTCTTCCGAGGCTTTTGCCTTCAAAATCAGAGGCTACCGTCTTCAAAGTGCAAATCGTCCAAGGGATAAAGCAATCGTCTTCTAGATTGGATTCCTACAGTTGTATTTCCCAGAATTCTTGTAATCTCTTTACAAAGTTTGTATCAATAAAGTTCATACTTTTGTTTTTGCAAACAAAATGGCGACTCTGCTGGGGACGACTTTCTCCTCCGACGAAGAAGTGACAACTCAATGTGACGTTGAGTCTATCGGGAAGACGCAGAAGACGTTGGTTGTGAAGGTCAACCAGACAGCCTATGAAGCCATGATCAACTCCAGGACCACTCCTCGTACACACAACTTCTGCCACGAGCAAAGTGCGCCAGTGTGGGTCCCCAAGACTGCTGCGCAGTCTGTTGATTCTGTCCCTAAGACTGCTGCACAGTCTAAGGTTTCTGCCACCAAGACTGTTGCACAGTCTGTTGTATCTGCTGTTGCACAATCTGCCTCTGCCACTCATGCACAATCTGCTGTGGCCAGTGCACAACCTACATCATATGCTGCTCTGTCAAATATAAGACTCCTGTTCCTCTGGCACAGTTGGCTGCTACTCTGTCTGTGCAATCTCCATTCCAGCAACCAGAGTACAACTCAAGCACTCTGGAAACAAGGCTTCTGCTGCGCAAACCACTGTGGTTCAGGCCAGAAGACATTCTTTCAGAACTCCTCCTGCGCAATTTGCCAATGCGCCATCAACCCATGCGCAAACTGTGTCTGCGCAATCCAAGAGAGATAGCCCTTTGGCTAATTTCCTCTTCTCACAGTAAAGGGAAAAGCTCTGCTCCTCTCCAACACTCTGCTGCTCCTGTGCAATCCACTAGGGGTAGTCTTTTGGCTATTCCTCCTCCTCTCTAGAACAAAGAAAAGGCCCTTTGTTCTTTTCTCAAACTTCCTCGTCCCATGACTTGGAAGACAACAGAGGGAAACGCTCTTTAGCTAACCCTTCTTTCCAACACAAAGGAAAAGGCCCTTTGGTCTTTTCTTAGTCTTTCTTGGTTTTTACCATTGAAGATCAATCTGAATGTGCTCCGGCACCAGTCAGTACAATGACCCTTTCTCACAAGGATTCTTCTTCTCTCCTTGCCAAAAGGAAGTGTACTGATCAGAGAGGTATTCTGCCTACTCCGGTAGCAGAGTTCCAAGATCTCCCAACCCTCAAGATCTCCCGCTCAAGATAGGAAAAATTGTTGGTGTCTCAGACAGAAACCCCTGGGGGTGAGTTTACTGATCTAAGAACTTATCTCAATCGACCAACTTCGGTGAAACGTAAACAGCCAATGCCGAAGACCAATCAGCCTTAGAAGCAAACTTCCAGGATCAAGAATCCGGACACCTATGCCAATAAAATGAGCACTTCCCTGTACACTCAGGGAATAAAACATTTGAAAAATCGAAACCATGTTCCGAATGTTATCAAAGAACACATTCCTCGAACTTTTGCTCGTCCTGTTGCTGTTCCCGATCTTCGAGAACACCTCAAGCAAAAATGGGACAACACCTCAACATCCCCAATGCAATCACTTGGTCACCATTGCAATCATGAAGTGGTCATCAAGTGTTGTTGCCAGACAACAAGACGATCTGTTTTCGATCGTCTGAACTTTTATAACTCTGAACCTATGTCGGAAGATGAAGGTGAGGTTCTGTACGATTCTGTCAACATGACTTCCAGGGACATTGGGGGTAGGAAGTGCTCCAAGCACGGCAAGCCTCGTAAGCCAAGCCAGCGGTATTTGGATTTACTCCAAGAATCCTCTGAAGGAGTATTCCGACATACCCGATCCCGAAGCCGAGAAACAATCGGTCAAAAGAATCTTCAAGATCCTTCTGGTCATCCCCTTCCTTCTCACTCAGGAGATGATTCTTTCTCCGACTATGATGCATACAGTAAAAGCTCAGAACAAACAGTGTCCTCCACTGTACCCAGAGAAGTGACAGCTTATGTTGTGAATGAAGATCCCGATGCTTCCAGTTTAGCCAGCCAAGAACAAAGAATAGCTGCATTAGAAGATAAGCTGAAGACCATGGCTGAAATGGTCGCAAGTATGCATTCCATCATTTGGCCCAGCACACAGTGCTACCGACTGTACCGCCTACAAATCCTGAAATCATAGCATCGTCGGTGCCTGTTAATGCAGGGTTGGGGGTAGCATCTCTTCCAGTACCTCCTGTGCAAATCCAACCTACACCCAGTCAATCAGGTGCTGGGGGTAGTGCTTATCATGCTGTTCCTCCTCCTAACACCGTGGTTCAGCCTGTTCCTTCTACATCAGTAGAAGATGCCAATGAAGCTGTCAAGCTCTGCGAACTCAGTTCGAAGCTTTCAAGGAGAAAGACAACTTGCAAAGATTGGGGATCAAGCAACCTTACCCAGTTGAATGAAAGGAAGTTCCATTTCCTCCGAAGTACAAGATCCCAACCATTTCGCTGTTTGACGGCAGCACATCTCCCAGTCAGTTCATTAACCATTTTGAGGTTATGACTATCCAACTTCAACCAAATGACGCTCTTCTTACCAGAGTATTCGTTGGCTGTTTAGCCGACGTAGCATACGATTGGTACAGAAGTTTGCCCGATGGTTGTATCACCTCCTTCTCTGGCTTAAAGCAAATCTTCTTGGAACAATTTATGAGGGAATCAACGACATGACTATGTCAGCCCTCAATAAAATCAAACAAAGGCACAATGAAACTGCTGAGAGTTTCATTGAAAGATTCTGCCGGGAAGCTTTGAAAATGCCTCCTGGAACTCCGGCTGCTGTCACCATAGACACCTGCAAGGCAAATCTTTTGCCTATCATCAGCATGTGGACAAGGTCTACTCAATTCCAAGATTGGCCATCCTTCATTGTCAACGCTAAAGCAGCTGAAGTTAGCACCGACAAATTCAAGCAGTTAGGGGTACAAATGTCTAACCCCGACCGGGATGAACATCAAACATTAGGTGGTGGCAATCACCAGAACAACCGCAAGGGAAAAGAAACTTTGAACATCAATTTGAACAAGAATAAAGAATCTCTGACGGTCAACGTAGCTCCTCCTACGTCTACTTCTACTCCTTCAGCACCTCCACAGAGAGAACCTCGTCCTAAAGTAGAATATTCCTTTGATGAGAATGACACAGCGAGTATCTTTGATTGCTTAATCAAAAGCAATAAAATCCAACTTCCGGATCCAAAGAAGCCCGATGAAGTCGGTAAGACTGATCATCCCAAGTACTATGTCTGTCACAGGTTCATCGGACATCCCACTCGAGCATGTTATATGCTCAAAGACAAAATCCAGGAGCTGGTTAACGCTGACGTCGTCACTCTGCAACAAGACGAGAAGACTGTTACTGCAAATATGGTCTCAGTTCAATTCGATGACTTCCCGTCGCAGATGGTGCAGTACGGTATTATTCCTATCCCCTAAGCTACTCTTGAGATTGAATATCTCCCTCCTCCACGAAGTGAAGGTCTCGTCCCCTTGTCTCTTGACAATGGCAAGATTATGTGGATTCATCCAGTTCTTGCTTCAGAGTTTGAACTTCCTCTTCCTCCAAAGAGAAAGACCGCTCCAAGGGCAAGACAAAGACTTGCAATATGGTGTCTTTTGACCCCATAGTTGATGAAAAAATCCTGCTAGGCACCAGATCAGGGAAAGCTTATCTAAAAGATTACCCCGAAGCCCAAGAGAATCCTGCTTCTTCTTCTAAGCCTGTCCCAGTGCAGCCAACTTCTACTGAGGATATTCTACTGCATCCTCACCGGTTGTAGAGTCTACTCTCCCCAAGCCGACGGTAGCTGACAAAGGCAAACAACAAGTCCGCTTCGACAAATCTTTGAAGAAGACATCTCCTTCTGGACTTGAAAAGCCCTACAACTTTGATATCCTGGCTCAGTTAGCCAATACGCCAGCCCGACTATCAATTTTCGAGCTCTTGCGCCTTTCCAAAGAGACTCGGAAAACTCTGAGTGAGGCTCTCATGCAAGCTGAAACCTGTTTAGCTCTTCTGAAGAAGCCGAAAGCAGAACCAGTCTCTTGCCTTCATTGTCATAGTGTTCTGGAGTTAATTCCAAACATAACTTTCACACAGGATGACATGTTGATGGAAGACAATAGGCATGATCGTCCTTTATACTATACAGGATATGTCGACTCGATAAAAGTCGATCGTATTCTGATAGATCCAGGGTCTGCTCTCAGTATCATGCCAAAGACAATATTGGACGTGCTAAAAATCCTAGTGCATAGTCTCTCCAGTACAATCACCACCATCCTTGGGTTCAATCAGGAAAGGAGTGAACCTCTGGACAAGATTTGCCTAAAACTCCAAATAGGCAATCTTCGCACAAAGGTGACCTTCTATATCATTGACAATCATGGTTGTTCCTACAATGCTTTGCTGGGAAGACCATTTCTGCATGAGCATAACATTGTCCCTTCGACTCTCCATCAATGTTTTAAATATATTGATGACAATGGAGAAGTGCAAAAGGAGGTTGCTGATCTCTATCCTTTCAAAGACGTCGAAGCATACTGCAACGATGCTCGTATGTACAAGGATGAATTCATGAAGGTTGTCCTGTCTCTGGACACCGAAGAAGAGCAAGAAATAGTGCCCAATGATACCCTTATCATTCCTGTCAAAGGGCATGTTTCTCGTCCTTAGTCTTCCAAGCCACTGGCTATTCACTTGCTAGTCCAGAAGCAATCAATTGATGATCAAGATCAAAGGGAGCTCACCTCTTCTGAGCCGCTTGTTATCGACTTACGTCGTAACAAGGATAAAAAGCAGCTCACTTCTTCTGAGCCACTGGTATCGATTTATCTCATAACAAGGACAAAAGGGAGCTCACCTCTTCTGAGCCGCTTGTTATCGACCTCCGTCGTAACAAAGCCAATCCTCCTCCACGTTCTTCTTCTCCCTCTCTTGTAATCAATCTGACCAAGCCTGCTAAGGCTAAAGGTCCTGCTGTAAATACAAATGTACAAATCAATAAAAAATATCTACTTTCCAGTATACTGATGTCATTTATCATGCTAAATACTATTTGGACATGTTAGATAGCTTTCAGTCATTTACAATGGGAGTTGTACAGTCTCTTCAAACAGAAGTTTCATTTGAACACCCAAAAGATTTATATCGTATTGTTCCCGCTCGTAAGAAAGGCGAGAGTCCAATACTTTTAGTAAAGGACCGGAACAACAATTCAGCTATACAGACGATAGTAAAAGCAACAAAATGGGGCATCTTCAGCTCCGTCGTTACAGTCAACAATCAAAAGACATCATCCGAAAAATGGGTTACGACTTTAAGAGCGGCCTTAACTACGGTAAAGGACGGAGAACTCCTATCCGTAAGGCTCTTCCGAAAGGGAAGTCAGAGATGTACTACAGCAGGACCAAAAGAGGTCTCGGATATGCTTTTCCTCCTGTGTTATCCTCAGCAGCCTCTGAATCCGATAGTGAAGAACGCTCTCATTCTTCTGATTCCAGATCGTGGGATTCTGACACCAGCATTGGTCAAGTTCACCGGTTGACTGTATCTTCTAACATGGTTTCCGTCGAACTTCTAGGAGGCTACGACGAGGATATTGAAGAAAGTCCTGAAACAGATCTTTGGGCTCAACGAATGGATACCCAATGAGAACTCCGATTCGAACAAAGAGAACCTCCTACCGAAGATCAATTAGCTCAAGTCGATGTAGGAGAGAATGGGTCACCTCGTCCGATATTCATCAACAAGAACCTTCCAGAGGCGGATAAACAAGAATTAATTCTTCTGATTAAAGAATACATTGATGTCTTTGCTTGGAGCTATGAAGACATGCCAGGTCTAGATCCCAAAGTTGCTACTCACAAATTGAACATTCTGCCGAATGCAAAACCGGTCAAACAGCAACAACGGCGCTTCAAGCCAGAAATGATGGACGCAATCGACAATGAAGTCAAGAAGCTTATCGCTTGTGGCTTTATTCGAGAAGAACAACATCCTGATTGGGTAGCCAATGTTGTCCCAGTTCTAAAGAAAACCGACAAAGTTCGAGTCTGCATCGACTTCCGAGATCTTAATGAGCATGTCCAAAAGATGAATTTCCTCTCCCTATCACGGATGTCATGATTGACAATACCTGTGGATTGAAAGAATATCTTTCATGGACGGATTCTTCGGATACAATCAGATTCGGATGAATCCTGAAGATAAAAAGCATACTTCTTTCCACACTGCTCGTGGAGTCTACTGCTATACCGTGATGCCGTTTGGTCTCAAGGACGCTGGTGCAACGTACCAACGAGCAATGAGTACCATCTTTCGAGATCATCTGTGCAAGACTGTCGAATGCTACGTTGACGATATTGCTGTCAAAAGTCGTCTAAAAGAAGATCACATCCAAGACTTGAGAACTATCTTCAATCTCATGCGCCAACATCAACTCAAAATAAATCCCACCAAGTCATTCTTGGGTGTCTCTAGTGGCAAATTTCTCGGCTTCATCATTACCTCTAAGGGTATAAATATGGATCCCGAGAAGATCAAAGCCATTCAAGAGATGCGTCCTCCACGCAACCTAAAAGAGCTACAAGGATTCCAAGGTCGACTTGCGTATATCAGGAGATTCATTTCGAATATGTCTGGACGCTGTAGACCATTCACTCAACTCATGAAGAAGGGTGTATCTTTCGTTTGGACTGAAGAATGTCAACGAGCATTCGACGACATCAAGCGGTATCTCATGAATCTACCGGTTTTGGTACCACCAATCTCTGGCATACCATTCTTAATGTATGTCCATGCTATGGACCATTCATTGGGTGCTTTACTTGCCCAAAAGAACAAAGAAGACCACGAACAAGCTATCTACTATCTCAGTCGTACTATGATTGGTGCTGAACACCGTTATAGTCCGGTCGAAAAAGAATGCCTAGCTCTTATGTTTGCTGTTCAAAAGACTCGACATTACATTATTGGCCAAACTATTTATGTCATATCCCGAGTTAATCCTCTTCGGATATTGATGAAGAAGCCTAGCACACTCAATTCTCGGCTGGCTACATGGGCCATTCTGCTAGCCCAATATGACATGGTCTATGTTCCTCAAAAATTTGTCAAAGGTTAAGCACTGGCGGATTTCTTAGCAGCTCATCCTGTTCCAGAGACTTCCAAGCTCTACGATGAAATTCCAGACGAGACTTTGGAGTCTAATACAATCTCCGAAGAATTTCCTACTTGGCATCTATTCTTTGACGGTGCATCAAGGATTGGACCCAATGGTGCCATTTTCGCAGGAGTTGGAGTTGTCCTTGTTTCTCCAGACGGGTCAGCAATCCAAAGAGCATACTCCCTAGATGAGCCTTGCTCCAACAATGTGGTAGAGTATAATGTTCTACTGATCGGCCTTAAGCTAGCCAAGCAACTCGACGTCGAGTATCTTGAAGTCTATGGTGACTCTAAGCTGGTTGTTAACCAGGTTAGAGAGACCTATGAAGTTCGCCATCAAGATCTAGTGCCTTACTTTGAAGCGGTAATCAACATGGCTACATCATTCAAAGCCTTCTTCATTGAATATGTATGTCGAGCTTGCAATACTGAAGCAGATGCTTTAGCTAATCTTGCAGCAGTCTTAGCCATCCCTATCAAAAGACAACATGTGGTGGTTATCTCTAATCGGGAATTGTTCTGCATCGAAAACAATCGTAATATTGAGTTCAGTAATCTTACTGAAGCCAATGTTATTAGTGAAGATTAGAGAGCTCCCTTCATCGACTTCGTAGTTCATGACATACTCCCTGAAGATCCCAAAGATGCTACGAGTATTCGTCGAAGGTCTCTACGATTCTACTACAATCAGACCACCAAGACTCTCTATCGGCGAACTTATGACGGCCTACTCTTGCGCTGTCTTGCTGGTGATGAAGCAAAGCAAGTATTGCGAGAAGCTCACAATGGTGTCTGTGGAGCACATCAACCCGGTCCTATGCTACAGGATCGTATCCGACGAATGGGTTACTACTGGCCCTCTATGGTATCAGATGCCATTGAATATGCAAGGAAATATCGAGCTTGTCAAATTCACGCAGATTTTATTCATCAACCGTCGGAATTCCTTCATCCGACTGCTGCCTCCTGGCCTTTTGAAGCTTGGGGCATGGACATCATCGGTCCCATCAATCCTCCTTCTTCTAGAGGACATCGGTTCATACTGGCAATAACCGACTATTTTTCCAAATGGGCCGAAGCTATACCATTGGCTGAAGTCAAGACCAGCAGTGTCATCAACTTCGTCAAACACCATATCATCTATAGATTTGGTGTACCTCGAAGGATCATCCATGACAATGGACCCCAATTCATCAGCCAAAAGTTCACAAGGTTCTGTGACGATCATCGGATTGACAATGTCGCTTCGACAGCCTATAATCCTGCTGCTAATAGCTTAACTGAAGCTTTCAACAAGACTGTCATCAAGCTCCTCAAGAAGTTTGTGTCTACTAACAAACAAAATTGGAGTGAAAAGCTTGGTG
Source organism: Iris pallida (assembly GCA_029216955.1). Taxonomy (NCBI): domain Eukaryota; kingdom Viridiplantae; phylum Streptophyta; class Magnoliopsida; order Asparagales; family Iridaceae; genus Iris; species Iris pallida. Next base: position 7,893,526 of record JANAVB010010796.1, on the reverse strand, counting down.
AAGGTCTTTGGGCCTACCGTACTACGGTCCGCAACCCTACCGGCTGTACACCCTTCTCTTTGGTGTACGGTTGTGAAGCAGTTCTTCCTCTGGAACTTCAAATTCCTTCTTTAAGGATTGCCATTGCTAATGAACTCACTACAGAGAACAACGATCTTCTTCAACTTCAAGAATTAGAAGCGCTCGATGAAAAGCGGCTATTAGCTCAACAACATATTGATTTGTATCAAGCCCACATCTCGAAGACTTTCAACCGCAAAGTTAAAGTCAGAGCCTTTCAACAAAGAGAACTTGTTCTAACAGTAAGATGTCCTATGACTATGACTCACTCGAGCAAAGGCAAGTTCGATGCGAAGTGGGAAGGGCCTTATATTGTCAGCAAAGTCTTTTCTAATGGAGCTTATCAACTTTCAGAGTTAGATGGTCGAGTTGCTATGATGCCTATCAATGGCAAATTCCTCAAAAAATACTATGTATAAATGTAACAGAGATTTTATGTAAATAAGATCAGACAGTTCATAAATAAAGTTTGATTTTTATTACATCATAAACGATGTTACATGATATCAAGGAAGGTCACTATCATCCTTCTCGATATTAGGACGCGGACCACTGCCATCCTTATCAAAGACATAATCAACAAAAGAACTGAGAACATCCATACTCGAGCCTACCAGGAACTTGCAAGCAGCCATCCTCATGGCTTCTTCCTCTTCAGTCGTCCCGGGTTCAAGCAGGAAATCCAGGATGTCTCGCGGTGGTTTGGATGCAGACGAACCTTCGCCTACTTCTGCCTGCTTTGGCTGGACTGGATCGGCAGGACGTTCTTCAGTGCCCACTTCAATCTTCAGAACAATTTCAGTCTTCTTGGATGCATCTTCGGACGACATCTTTATGTTGAAAAGTGGAAATGATAATTCCTTCCAAATTTCTGTTCTATTTATAGGCGGAGATTCTTAAAACAACGAAACACACATTCATTTGACGGTTCATCCGTTCATCATCATCTGACGGTTCGTCCGTTCATCATCATCTGACGGTTCGTCCGTTCATCATCATCTAATGGTTCGTCCGTTCATCATCATCTGACGGTTCATCCATTCATTTTTGACGATTTATTTCGTTCACACCTTTTGACGATTCATTTTCGTTTATTTAATCATCCATATCAGCAACTTGTCGTCCTCGATTAGTTGTCTATTTAAATAATAATATTCGACAATTATATTCTGCCACGTCCACATTACCTCTGAGCAGATATAATGAATATGATTATTTTCTAAAATCGAGAAATATATCATGTCCTGTACCTCTGAATATATTTTCTAAAGCTATCTGAACAAGATATGCAATAAATAATAGAGCCACAACAAAATGTCTTTTTATTTGATCAAAATTTAAGACATTACAAAACATACATATTGCAAACAAGAAGATACAAGGAATCTTTCTATTAAACTGGTGGTGTCATCAAGCCAGTAATCTGTTGCTTCACAGTCTGCAGACGCTCTTCGCGGGATTCCATCACTCTCTTCATGGCCTCTTCTATCCCAGATTTCTCGTTGAAAGTTGGCATGGTTACCATTCTACGAGTGATTTCATCATTATGAGCTGCGGCATATTCGTCTCTTTCTTGGATTAGAGCACCGAGTTGTTGGATTGCAGTTTGATGCTCGGTAACCTCATCTTCCAGTTCTTCTTGAAGACGGGCAATCTCCGCTCTCAGTTCAGCAATTCTTCTCTCTTTTCTTTCAGCAGTAGATGTCACCGATTCTACCTTGGAATTGTACTCAGCAGATTTAATAGCAAAAGCATCTAAGAGAATCTGGAAATTTACTCTCTCAATTGCAGCTTCCTGAGCCATCCGTTCAAATTCTGCTTGAACTAAGGGTTCTACCTCCCCCTTATTGAGCTCTTTGTAGTTCTTTATTGAAGTCTCTAGCTCATTTAATATGTGTTCAAGAAAAGTGGCCTGAGGCTCGTCACCTTGCTCGCGGATAACATGAACTAAGAAAGAGGTTGGACCTCTAACTGTGTAAAAATTAGTATCCTCTTTTTCCATCACCCTATTGATCAAAGGCCCCAATAAATCAAAAAGAATTTGGTAAATGATTGGATGACGAATTGATTTGTCGCCAGAGCACCAGGAGTCGCAGCTACTCCTGTTGATGACGAGGCAGCAGGACGTTCAGTTTCTCGTATTTGGACAAAGGCTCTTTGAATAAAGGAACTAAAGTGGAGCTGGTCGCTCCTCCCGGTTGTTCCTCTGCAAAATTAAATATTGTTATTTTACCTGTCATTTGCTATTGTCAAAGAGAATCAAAAGTGAAAACAATCTTACCATGGTTCGATCCGGCAACAGGCCTATCATCTGTTGGGACAGATTCTAGCTGAGCAGAAGTAGCCTCAGACGCTATTGCCTGACTACTTCCTGCTTCGGAGCCACAGGATAAATGGCGACTGCTACTAGCAATTGTTGTCGTAAGCACTATGTCCATGCACACTTGAGGAGCTGGAGAAGATCCAAGTTCTGTAGGGATAAGAATAAAGATGTTAGCTGTCAATCTATTTAAAGAAAATTGCTAATTTCATTATATACCTTGGAGATCAACAGCAGGAGTTTCCTCCAGGGCCGCTTCTTCATCTGCTATCTTTTCTGGAGATGCCTGTACCTCAACATCCTTTTCAGGATCCAAGGTATCATCAGCAGCTTCAGGAGATAGCTGCACCTTAATATCCTTCTCAGGATCTAAGGTGTCATCAGCAGCCATAGGAGACACATGCTCTTCATCATCCTCTTCAGGATCATGTGTATCCTCAATGTCCTCAGATGATGGACTCTCCTCATTTTCATCTTCCTCCGGTACTTCCCCACTGGCAGTTACAGCGGTTTGATCAATGTAATCCTGTAGACCGAAGTCACAGTCATTTAAAACATCGATCATCAAAAGATCTTTCTCCTTACGGATTGCTCCTGGTGTAGCAGGAGGTTGAGTAGTCTCCATCACCGGTAAAGGAGATTGCAAAGCTTCATGCTCTGTCTCAGCAATATTTTCTCTGGGCTCTACGGCCTCATTTCTCTCTTCCCTCTGCTCGATCTCTTCCCTCCGTTCTGGACTAGGAGTTTTATGCCCAGACTCAGAAACAGGGGTAGGAGATGGCATGGTGATTCCAGCCGCAACGTTCATCACTACCGAAGACAAAATTTGCCTTGGAGGAGAAACTATTGTCACGACCCGCACCCACTGTTAGGGTACGAGAACGTAACAACGCCCAGCCTACGCCGCAGTGTCAGCGGTAGAACGCTGTCCTAGGTCACATCATCTAACAATATAATGCTAAGCAGATACAGTCTCAATCACATTTAAGGTAGAGCATGATAAGGTTAGATAAAACATAAAATCCAAAGAGATACGGGAGATAGAAGTCTAAGTGTCTAAGATACAAAAACCCAGAAATACATCTTAAAACTCAAATACAGTAATCCACAAAGTAAATACAACTCCAGACAAATGAAATAACTATCTAAACAACCTCTAAGGTGTCTACTCTAGGCTAGCAGGCAACCTCCAAGCTATCTGTAAAATTTATCAACAGGTCCAGTCAGGACAGGAACGAGCACATCTCATCTAGAAAACCCAAGTAAATGACAGAGACTATAAAGCAGTTATAGACAGTTGTATTGATAAAATGGCAGTTTATATTCAGGTGATGGTAAGAAAGACAGATAGAGTGCAAGGAAAGTAAATACTAAAAAAGAAGAATCATAGCAATGAAGACTGTAAAAATAGAACTAGCTGAACCAGGGTAATATGATATAAAGTCCAGACAACAATGTAGACAAGTGTAACTCCAATGTAAGTCCAGTACAGGATGAATCTCATACAAGATGAATCCAGCAAGGGACGATTCCAGTTATAGTGATCAATGATTCCAGGGTGAGTCCAGCCTATACTCTAGCAGTGTGTTTTAAAATACCGAGATCGATATGTAAACGGCTGTGGGTAATCCGGCACACCTCTCACTGATCAGGCGAGAGATGGCTATCATTCCAGTAGATTCCAGTAGGGGTGGTTCCAGTAATGGGGTATGTCTACATGTCTTACTCTAGTATTTCCCCTCCCAGCAAGTGAATCCAGAATTCCGACACAATGATTCAAGATGAGTCCAGCCAAAACATAATGATACCAGTAAATGATTCCAGTAAATGATTCCAGTAAGTGATTCCAGTAAATGATTCCAGTAATGAAAGCCGGAATGATGATACCAGTAATAGAGGCCAGAAAATAAATGTGTCGTATACATAATCCAGAAATATCCACACGTGTTGTAACAGAGAATTGCATACAACTAACTAGAACTGAAATACAGTAATTGACAAATAAATGAGAGAACTATCAGAGAATGTACTCGCCTGATAACCTGAACAGCTGATAAGTATAGGGGTCCAACTGAAGCGACAGAGTCCTATTTAAAGCAACACAGGTTACAAGGTGTCTGGATCCTAATTAGAATAGCACAAGTCACAACATGTCCAGAAGGGTAATATCACTACAATGCATTCTACATGAATCTAGGTCAAACTAGGCCAAAGTCAACCCTTGGTCAACTCTGGTCAACTGTACTAGTCAAACTAGGTCAAACTAGGTCATGTCCTAACCCAGTAAGTCTTACTAGGCCTAACCAAGACTATCCTAGCAAGCACACATCAATACAAGGCTATACAAGCCAACATACACCCAACTCTATATAGCATGCAATTATTCAATACTCAAATAGGCAAGAATTCACATTGGATATACACTAGGTAATCTATTACTTTAAGCTATATATGTCTACACATATATACACATGCATATATTAGTATTCAATATTAGGTCTATAATCATGGCATTTCAAATGGTTATATAAACTTATATATTACAACACAATATGCTAACATATATATAATATACATACATAGCTAAGTTAACTATATTCATAAATACTTATTTAAGAGGCTATGTGTGTATGTGAACATGGCAAAGGGGCAAGTGAGGGTTAAATGGGCATACATAGTGTATACATATCAAAGAGTGTCAAAGTGTAAGTGAACAATGTGTCAAGTGTGATAGTGTCAACATAGTGTAAGGGGGTACATGAGGTAATATAGGATTTGTGTTAACATAGAACATTACATCTCATTAACTTGTACATTGCATACATTACATCTATTATTATATTACATTCATGCTTGCATTCATTCATCATTCATTATTCTCTTGCACCACTATATGTACCATACATTACATACTATGGAACCTACATATTCATTACAAGCCATACTTATACATGCTTACATTAGATAGGATACTTACACCTCATACATCAATTATTTAACCATTTACTCATACTTGTATTCTCTATTTAATTACATAATGTATATACATTAACATGGGTTAAAATCAAATAGAACATTATATTACACACAAGGGTGCACAAATTGCATATGCCGAATAGTAACTCCTACTAATAATCAATACTGTACCATCTCAGCATGAATTAAAATTTAGGATTAAAGTATGTTATAGATCTATGTGTTACCTTTCCGAAACTTTAAACGGATCGTGTTTTCATTTTCGGAAACTCCCGAATCGCGAAAACACCGAGAACGCGTTTGTCTTTCGTACAGCTGACACTCAAATAATTCTCTAGAAAGTTACAGAAAGAATTAGGCCTATTAATACATGTTTTTGGAAAGCTAACTTCAATACGCTTCTTTCAAAAAAAAATGGGAGATTAAACCGAGCTTTGAGCTAGATGTTATGACATTTCTAAGTTAGGACTGAAATTAAAAACGTGGATAAAAATCATGATGGATTTAGGTAGTTTGAGACAAAAGAACACAAGTATATAACATAATATATCAAGAACTCACTCTCTACACTAATATGTATATATGAGACACTATAGAACACATCTCCAATACAAAAATATGAGATTAAACATGTAATAATTTATTCATACATAACAACAACACATAGTGTGTCCAAATTTGGGATTTTCCCACATGGACACAACCACAACACAAAGGACACTCCTATGACCTCCAAATGGACACGAAATGGACACAAATGGAGATATAACGATAGGGTCATTTCTATGGGTTCAAAATAGACCTATATGCATGAGGAAATAAAAGGAGAAGGGATTTATACCTCCCGGTAGATCGAATCGAAGAAAAGCCTTCCCGGAGCGACACCGACACGTAGAGATTCCAAAAGGACACGAACGAGCTCCGAATCCTCCCAAACTTGGGTAGCTTCCTCCTTGGCTAGAATGGAGAAGGAAAGAAGAAGATTTGGTGGTGAAATGGAATGATTTGGTGGAGAAATTGCTAGGGATTGCTCTCTAGGAATTTGGGAAAGAACAAGAGAGAGTGTGGATGAGAATAATGAAATGAACTTGAGCCTATCCTCTCCCAAAGTGGCTGGCCATATGGGGCTATTTGTCCTATTATGGTAAGGTCCAAAATGCCCCCACTAACCTATTCTATGAGTATTAGGAAAGGGCTAATTGGTTGGGGCTAAATTAGTCATTCTAAAGTCTCTAATCACACTAACCTTATCCATAATAATTAGTCTAACCTCTAAAAATATTTCTATCATGTGGACTAAAATTAATATCATGTGGGCCATGCCTAACTAGTGTGTGGGTCCCACTAGAGTCAAACTACCCCCGGGTCCCCGTTTCAAGTCGGATTGAGTTGAAATTCGAACCCTCAAATAACCCCAAAACAATATCATAAATAATAAAATAATATCAAAATAATTCAAAGAGGTCAAATGCAAAAATATCTTAGGCCAAAAATGACATTAAAATATCATAATCACATGGTTAGGCTCTAGGTCAAACAGTCTCTAGGGTTTCACTAGCAAAACGTCAAAACCGCAAGTCATTAATTTAAACAATTTTAAAATGATTTAAAATCACCAAAAATCATATCATGAATTAAATATTATTATTAAAATAATTATAAACACGAAATTTTAAAATTACCCTCATTTGGGAAACTGGTGATACAACTGTTCTCTTCTTTCTTTTGTGAGCTAGCTTCTTCTTTCTATGTAGAGGCCTCTCAGGACTCTCTACGTTTACTACTCTACGACCTGTTTCTGAATAGGTCGGTGTAGCTGTTTCATCTCGAGTGGACTCGGCCAATTGTCTGGATTGCGATCTGGTGGTAACTTTCTCTGAAGAATGTTCCAAGATCAATTTTTTCTTCACAGCTGGGGAAGAAGGCTCTTCTCTCCTTCTCTTCTTCTCCTTGACCGGAGATTTTACAACCTTTAGAGAAATTCTTAAAGGTTGGTTAACTTCCTCAGGGAAATTGGCTTCTCTGGAAGCTTCCAATGGATCGTCCACTGGCTCATATTCTTCGTCATTATTAGGAGCTAATGTGTCAGTCGCTCCTTTCTTCAGACGATTTGCTGTTGCAAAACTATCAACGAGGCTATAGTTTTCAGCAAATGTATTTGCAGCTGTGTAAAACTGTGAATAAGTATACAGCATTCTAGGACCAGCATCAGTTTTGTTTGGCATCGAAAACACTGTCCTAGTGTCTCGAGCATTCTAGTAAGCCCATGCTCTCGCACCGTCAATCAGGTACCCTGTCCCTTGCAGGCAAGTTATGGCGTTGCCCACATGGAATTGGTCATAACCAAATTGACGAGCGAAGCGGCTCGGCAGATATGATTCAAGGAAGCATTCCTCTTCAAATCTGTATACTAGATGTGATGGTCTAATTGCCTTTAGCCAGTCGAAAGCTACTCGGCCCAGTGGCTGCCTCCCAGATCAACCATATTTGTTGCCATAAACTCATAACCAACTGGAGGAGCGAAGCTTTGAAAGTTCTATCCCTTGCCAAGGTTGAGAGCACGTCTACAGTCCTTCAGACTGACGTACACCCACTTGCTTCGGGAGAATATGCGCAGAAAGCTGCCGCTAACTGCCCCCATGTCGGGGTTCATCAGAGATGGATGATGTAAAAGCAACCACCCAAACAGATAAGTGTAGGGCAACTCCAGTCTTGGGAAGTTCCCTTTCTCTTCCTTCTACTTGATTATTACATCGACGTACAGACGAAGACCTGTATTTATTCTGCAGGTCATCACTGACAACAAATTCATCCGATAGCCGAAGACTAACAGACGGCAGCAAAGAGGACGCCACGGTGGAAGCAATCCACGACGCTTGCTCCTGGTACAACAAACCGGCGGAGCCAATATGTTAAAAATCCTGCCAGTTGAGCTTCTTTCGACATGGACCTGTAGCCCATTCTTATGAAGCTCTCAACAAAATCCCCGGGCTTGAGCGGAGGATATTGGTATTCATCAGTAACTTCGATATCCATCCTCTTATTTTCTTCTATCAGATTTATCACTTCACTATTGCTGAGGGGATGAAAGAAAGATGGGTTGCAGTAGTCATTCTTTGGTCTTCTTCTCAACAATATGGTTAAAAAAAGATAAGGCAGCCATTTGGAGGAATAACATGTGCTGGAAGAGCCACTCTGGTAATACAGGGAGCATATATTATAATGGCACAGAAGTTCATCAAAAACTGTTACCATTTCTGGATTTTCCCGACGTAGTCTCTCTAACTCGTCGTTAGTGGGAACATATTCTTCATACGGGAAGTCTCCATTCGGCAGGCATGAGATATACTTTATCTCATGAGAGCCAATCCCATCTCCCCAAGGGGCGTCATGAACATCCCTGTCCTGTAGTTGTACCTCTCTGTCAGGGCTAGAAACAGATGATGGTTTGGATGAAAGCCATATACGGTAGCGTATACCGCATTATAAAGATCAATCTCTTTCAGCTGATCTTCGACTTGAGCCAATGCCCAGTTGGCTATACTGTTCCATCTCTGTTTTCTGGGTTTACCAAACCGGTCAGCCGGATGTCTTGATCCGGATATCTACCCTCGCCTTGGCATACTCGTTGGCAAAAATCGGTGTCCTTACCGGCAGCAACAAAGATGAGTTCTCAGGGGGAATATAACCTGGCTTTAATCCTCTTAATAAAGTACTGTGTCATTCGGAAGAACTATCGAACATGTCCCTATTGTTCGGACCTTTCTTGACACAGATTTTTCATGTCCGTGCATGTTACAAGGGAGTAATGTCCCAATCCATTCTCCTAGGATAGCTAGCATGAGCATATCTTGCTAGAGGAAGACATCTAGCTATGTCTGGTAACTTGAACAATTTCTCCTTCCATTGGAAAGTTCTCGACTCAACTCTGGGTCTTGGTTGAGAACTTTTATCAATAGCGTCACCGAAGAGGAACATAGGCTTCTTATGAGTGATAGCGTCAGCAGATTGCAAAGGCTGTCCATTTATCAGACTTAGCAAAGTCTCGTTATCCTGTGCTATCAAAATAGTCTGGCGAGAAGATGGAAGGGCATATTGTGGAAAGAGCACATGAGATAAGTCTTCTTTGAAATCTGGCTCAGCTAAAGTTCCTACAAAAGTTTCATATTCAGGATCTTCTCTGGTATCAACTGCATCAAACAGAAAAAACAAATTCAGTAGTCAAGTCAAAATTTTATCATCAGATTGCGCAAACATCAGATTGTGCAAACATCAGTTTGCACAAATATTAGATTGTGCAACCATCAGATTGCGCAATCATCAGATTGTGCTGACAAAGCTTGTGCAAGCATCATTTTGCGCTGACAAGATTGCGCAAATCAGCCGATTGCGCTGACTTTTGCCAGCGCAATTCAACCGATTGCGCGAGAAGTTATTTTCATAAATATGAAGAATAATCGTGCAACCAAAACCCTAAAAAGGGTGGCGCAGTATGATCACATCTCTAAAAAGATGGATTTTAAGATCCAGCAAAGTCGAAAAACCCTAAAAAAAGTTTTCGATCGGGTTGTCTACCTCGCAAAGTAGGGTGCGCAGTTTCATGATGGAAAGGACGAGGCACAACACGAGTCGAAGACTCGGCGGGGGCCTTGCCCTTGGCGGCGACGGAGGAACGCTTGGGAGCCATGAGATCGACGGGGAAGAAAGGCTGAAGTCGGAGTAGGCTCGGGGTTCTCTCTCTCAAACACAATGAAAGCAAGTAAAGAATAATTTGAAGGATCGAGGAAACTATTTATAGTTTTTCAAAGAACAAATGGCTGCCACAGATTGCGCCAAAAAAGCAGAGGCTGATTCATCCGATTGCGCAGACAGCTCAACATATGCGCAACTTGTTTTAAAATTCAAAATTCAAAGTATTTTGAAATTTTGAATAAATTCAACTTTCAAAAACTTTGAAGGGGGTCTTGTAGGTCCTAAAAAATCAAGTTGCACCCATCAACAAAGTCATGAAAATCAAGAAAAACTTTCAAATAAACTGCGCAGACATCAGATTTCGCATCCAGATGGCGCAGACTGGACTGCGCACACTTTCAAGTGCGCAGGCTGATGTGGCAATGTCATCATTACCTGACACAATCAAATCTTCTGACAACTGACAGCACAAAAACGAGAAACTGTTCGTTTATTGCACTGCACAGCGCTCGAGGACAGCTGTACATGCAGTGCAATCTGTTTGCAGCAATCCAGCCCAGCGGTCCATCCCAGCATAATCTGAAGTCAGCGCAATTCATGTGGCGCTTCATCATGACAACTGACAAAAGTACACGTGGTTCATGCCATCAATTGCTCGTTACGTGGCAACCGTCTGCACACGATCATGCGCATTTCAATCAAATGATGCCATGTGTCTAAGACAGTTGGCCCACGACCAGACAACTGCCTGCGCAATCTAATGCTGCACAATCTAGTGCCTGTGCAATCCAACTTGCGCCATTCAGAATAACTAAAAGTTAGTTATTTCCAGAACTCTATAAATAGAGTTTCAAGTCTTCATTCAAGGGGATCAGACATAAAAAGTTCAAATATCAGAGAGTTCAGGAGTTCTTGCCCAAGTGCTGCTGCATTCTTCGAGGCTTTTGCCTTCAAATCAGAGGCTACCGTCTTCAAAGTGCACATCGTCCAAGGATAAAGCAATCGTCTTCTAGATTGGATTCCTACAGTTGTATTTTCCCAGAATTCTATAATCTCTTTACAAAGTTTGTATCAATAAAGTTCATACTTTTGTTTTTGCAAACATATATATATATATATTATATATATATATATAATATATATATATATATATATATAACCTATATGTGAGTCTATATATATATATCGTCGACGCCGTCGGACTCGCCGTAGGAAGACCGGTGGTTCCTCTCCGGCTGCACCCCCTGGTGCCCCCCGGACACCAGCCCTTCTCCGCCGGGGCCGGACACAGCTCTGCCTGGACTGCCCCCGCTCCAGCACGCTCACCGCCCCCCCCCCCGCGAGATGCCTCCTCCTCCCTCCGCGGAGGCCACCAGCTCCCCCGACGGTGGCCGGACTCGGCCACGTCCTCACTCCTCCCCGCGGCTGAGCCTTCCCGTCCGCCTACCTCCCTCCGAGGCCTAACTCGGCCACGTCCTCCCTCTCCCCGGTCGTACCCCCTAGTGGCCCGGGCTGACCCCCCGTCTTCTCCCCCCACCCTCTTGTTGCCAACCCCGTCGTCGTCGGTGGCCCCACCCCCTTCTTTTCCCCTGCGGCGGATCCCGGAGCATCTCCCCCCCGCGCCTCTCTCCCCCAGATCTTAGGCCTCCGTCGTCCCTCCGCTCAAGCTGGAGAGCCCCCTTCTCAGCCGTGATCGGCCCCCCCCGGAGGTCGAGCTTCCACTCCCTCCCCTTGGCACCCCCTCCCTTCCCTTCCCCATCGCCCGTTCCCTCTCCGGCGGCTGAGGGCGCCTCGCGCGCCTCCCCGAGTCCCCTCTAGATGTTCCGGCCTCCTACTCTCTGCCTCCCGCCGGCTAGGAGGTCGGATACCCCCCCCGCTTCTGGCCTCCTCCGCGGAGGCCCCGGACCCTCCTCCCCGGGTTCCCCGCTCCTCCCTCCCCCCGCCTCCCTCCCTCCACCACCGCTCCCCTGTTCCTCCCCCCTCCCAGCGCTTCCCCCCCCCAGCGCCCTCCCGGCTGGAGCCTCGGCTCGCCTCCCCTGCGGCGGCGCCACGTCCGTCCGGCCCTGCCCCCTCCGGCCCCCCGGCCCTCTCCCGTGGCCACCCCCCTCACCGGACCTTCTCTCCTTCTCGCTCGCCGTCTCCCCTCCCCTCCCCCGCATCGGCCTTCCCTTCCTCATCCCATACCGGGCGGCCGTCTCCCCGACCTGGTCCCCTCCGGTTTCCCCCGGAGGACACCCACCGCGCCCCCCCTCCCCGGAGTCGCGCCACCCTCACCCCCTCCCTCGTCGACTGGCCCGGTCCCCTTCGGCCGTCTCGCCGCCGTGCCAGCCCCTCCACACCCGCTTCCGCCCTTGCGTCCTCGCCGATGG
>JANAVB010010796.1:7867119-7881096 GCA_029216955.1 Iris pallida | reverse complement strand
GTCGTGACAATCTCTAGCTCCTTGATTAAATTCCGAGGACGAAATTCTTTTAAGGTGGATAGAGTTGTCACCTCATTCTCCGTATTTCCCGTATTTCGTATTTATACTCGTATCTGGATTTTGGCATATTTTTATTTTTCTCAGCTTGTGGAATTTCGGTATTTCTCGTTTTGGGTTTGACATGGTTCGGTTTTAATTGGTTGGATTGGTTCGGTTTGGTTTGGTTTATGTGTTGGATCACCGTAACCTATGCTAACCCCTCATCCCCACCACAACTCCCCCTTTTTATAACCCCCACCTACCACTCTCTCTCCTCATAACTTCCACCATTAAATTTCTCCTCCTTCTTCTTCTCTCCTTCCTCTACACAACTCTCCTAACCCTAGGCAAGTGCACCTTGCCACTTCATGAGAGCCCTATTTCTTGGTTCATTTGCTAGATTAGGACATGGTGTTCAACATTAGAACTTGGTGTTTTGTGATTTGAAGTCTCCTTTGCTCTAGATCTAAGTTATTTCTATTTTCGGATTTTGCATGGTTTGATCTCTTTAAGTTGGATTTTCATAGGTTTTAGTGCTTCCAAGTGGAAGAGCATTCAATTCTACCAAGTTGGAACTTTGAAATCTGGATTTGGAGTTCGGATGGCCAAGTTATGATGCTTTGAAGCCTTGGGTTCATCCATGGTGTTCTTGCTGTTTGGAGAAGACAGTGAGCAGTGTGCAGAGCTATTTAGCTTACGCACCCTGAGCTACACGCGCTCTTTAGCGCTGCGTACGCAGGCTTGAGTACGCTTCCTTTTGGAAGCGTGTCTCCTTCAGCGTGCGTGACTTTTACGTACACTGTCTCCTTGAGTGTGCGTGACTTTCACGAACACTGCTCCCTTCAGCGTGCGTGACTTTCACGAACACTGCTCCCTTCAGCGTGCATGACTTTTCACCTACGCTGCTCCCTTGAGCGTGCGTGACTTTTCACCTACGCTGCTCCTGTAGCGTGCGTAACTTTTCACCTACGCTGCTCTTCAGCGTGCGTGACTTTTCACCTACGCTGCTTCCTGTAGCGTGCGGACTTTTCACTACGCTGCTCTTTCAGTGTGCGTGACTTTTCACCTACGCTGCTCCCTTGAGCGTGCGTGACTTTTCACCTACGCTGCTCCCTGTAGCGTGCGTGACTTTCACCTACGCTGCTCTCTCAGCGTGCGTGACTTTTCACCTACGCTGTCTCCTACGTGCGTGACTTTTGTACGTACGCTGCTTCCTTGACCCCTTGCTTAACCCATTGGCTCTTGGAGTTTTGGTCTTATTTCTTTAAGCTTGGCTTTTCTATTGTCCTGTAATTGATATTTTATTGGATATTTTATGCCCATTTTATATCCTTACGCCTTTTGTCATGAACTTGATTTACTTAATATGTTTGGAATGACTGTTGTACATGGCGTGGTATGACAAGGAACTAGCATAACACGACAGTGACCCATAGTGGTGCACTCCTGACATGACCAACCTGACATGATAGTGGCCCGTCGTGGCACACTCCTGACAAGTACCCTGACAGGATTATCTTGATAATTTAACTTGACTTGCCTGACACGTGGGTGGTTCTTTCTTGCTTGCTTGTTAAATCCACTTGTCCTGTCTTGCATCATGTCTAGGATGGGACTCCTTAGGAGTACCTACTAAAATGGATTAAGGTTAAACTAGAATAATACAGTAGTCATGAAAGATGACACAGCTACAGGCAATCCCGTTACCTGGGCGCTCTTGGGATCTGTAGCCTGCCGCGAGTAGGGCACATTTCAGCAGCACACCGTCGAGTGTTGTACCCTCTAAGTCACCTAAGGGTACATTTGTCCCCCGGGCGATGTACCGCCTGAATTCAACCCTAATCTTTCGTCTGGGTAGCCTGGATGGTCTGCAGGGCTTGTGGCTGTGGAACAATCTCACTGCATCTTGTTAGTAATTAGGTCTGTGATAACCCTAGTTAGTTAAAGTAGTAAGCCGTAGGATCTGCTTGGCCGTGATTGATTGAATAAGGTATAACCAGTCTAGCTATGTCTTGATCCCGTACAAGATTGTTTTCTGTCTTAATTTTCTTGCATTATTATCTTGCCGATAAATGGTGGGAAACCAAGTTCTGTTCAGATGAAGGGTTACAACCCCGGTCCTTATTTGGTTTACGGGTTGTAACCTGGCTATCGGAATAGTTCTATGGTTATCTCGTCGTATATCACCTGCCATGTTTTCGTAAGTTTTAATTTTAATATAAGATTTCTTGTGTTGATTGCTGGCTTTTGTTCTTATTTCGTGGCCCCCTTGTGGCACTTGCTCTTTCTGGGGTTGACCCAGCTGGTTTTGTGTGGCCAGATTTTGGAGCAGCTCCCGAGGATCTACCAAGCTTCCAGCCCAATGGTGAACACTAGACGGAACCCGGGCCAAGAGTGGGTTTTCCTTTTTGCTCTGCCCACTTTATTAAAAAATATTCTTTTGAGGCGTTTAGCCGACGAGCACCTGTTAGCTCGATGCACTTTTACTTACTGTCTGCCTACGGGCTGTAACATGATTGACAAATCCTTGGGTCGATCATGTATGACTAAACTCTTGCTAGTCCTAACATTTTGTAACGATAGCTTCATGATCAGCTGAATATGTAATATTTGGGACGCCTTATTTGTATATTTAATGATCATACATCTTGCGACTTTACTTACTTGTGGTGATTGAGACACTAGGCTTGTTCATGACCATAAGAGACTGTTGGCTTGTAGAAAACCTCACATATCTAGACAGCCGTGACCGTATATCGAGGTGGTTTCTATTTCAATATACGTAGCTGGCTATGTCGCTCTCCCGTATTCTGGTTCTGGGGCGTGACAGAAGCTAGCGTAAAATCGTATCTTACGCAGGAAGGCTTGTTTAAAATTAAAATTTTACGCTGGGAACCCTGAAATTGCGTATTTTACGCTGGATTGTATCCAATGTAAAATTTTACGTTGGAAATCCTGAAATTGCGTATTTTATGCTGGATTGTATCCAGAATGTAAAATTTACGCAGAGAATCCTGAAATTGCGTATTTTACGCTGGATGGTACCCAAAATGTGAAATTTTATGCTGGAACCCTCCCTTTTCATATTTTATGCAGAATTAAATTTTTGGCATAAAAAGTGCACAGAATGACTGTTTTTGCCAAATTAAGCTATTTTCTAGCCATAATTTCGAAAAACTTAAAACATGAAAGTTTTAGATCTTTGTCTTGCCTTTCCGAATATCTCTGGAGCACCTCGTTTTAAGTTTGTATGTGGAAGTTATGCCCCGTCTCCCTGAGCCGCATGATTCCCCACAACTCTTGCACCCTGTTTATATTTAGTTATTGCATACACGCTTATACCAGGTTAAATATTAATTTTAATAATGACATAACATGATAGTGACCCGTCGTGGCGCACTCTTGACAGTTTATTTGACATGATATATATCTCGAATGTTTGCGACGGCTAGCATGTCATGGCAGAATTGAATGGCCTGGACACGAGGGTGAATGTGTTTGTACTAATGAACCGCTAATGTTTGTATCATGTCTAAGGCAGGGATCCCTGAGTACCACGGTCAGGGATACCTACAGTAATTGACTAAGACTAATAAACTAGAAATTCAGTAGACATGAAGGGATTCCCAGACTACAGGCAATCACGTTATCTGGGCGCATTAAGTGGACTTGTAGCCTACCGATGAGTAGGGCACATTTCCAGCACACAGTCACGTGTTGCATCTCCATAAATGGACATTCGACCCGGATAACCGGATGGTCTGCAGGACTGTGGCTGTTGGGATAATCTCATTGCATCTTGCTAGTAACTAGGCCTGTGATAACCCTAGTTAGTTAAAAGTATCAAGCCGTACTCTTGATTGGCCGTGATTGATTGGATGGAGTTTATCCCAGCTTAGTCTTGTTTCGATCCTGTATAAGATTGTGACATGACATGATTACTTGTGCTTGTCTTAACAATAACGATCAGGGGTCCATTTCTGTTCAGGCGAAAGGTTACAACCCCGGTCCTTGTTTGGTTAAGGGTTGCAGTCTGGCTTGAATGGTTTCCTCGTACTCAATTTATTATTATTATCTCTATTATTATTATGATCAGTTCTTATAAGCTTTCTTTAAATATTCTATTATGATATGCTGGTTTTAGTTCATAAGTGAAGCCTCCTTTGTGGCACTTGCTCTTTCTGGGGTCTGACCCAGTTGGTTTTGTATGGCCAGATATCGGAGCAGTCCCAGAGGATCTATCTAACCTCCAGCCAGATGGTGACCACCAGGCGTAATCCTGGCAACGAGTGGTTCTTTTGTCCTCCCACTTTATTGTAAAATTATTCTTTTGAGGCGTTTAGCCGACGAGCACGTGTTAGCTCGATTGTACCTTACTTACTGTCTGCCTACGGGCTGTAACATGATTGACAGATCCTAGGTTTGATCATGTACGACTGAACTCCTGCTAGTCTTGAATTTTGTACGACTAGCTTCATGATCATCCAATATGTAATGTATGGGATGCCTTGCTATTATATATTGGTACTCTGACATCTTGTAACTATTATGTTTGCTTGAGATTGAGACAATAGGCTTGTTCATGACCATAGGAGACTGTTGGCTTGTAGTTAAACCCTCAATATCTAGACAGCCATGACCGTATAGTGAGGTGGATTCCATTTCATTATACGTAGCTGGCTATGTATGCCCCGCTCTCCAGTATTCTGGTTCTGGGGCGTTATATGGTTTAAGTGGTGGCCCATGCAGGCTTATAAAATAAGATGTGTGAGGGTTTACCGAATAGATGTCTCAATCAGCACTCGCCCTTGATCTCTGCCCCTATCCTCTTGATCCCTGAAAATCTTGACCTGAACACATGCTTGTATCGTTGATCTATCCTGGTCCTTCCTTATTGTTTCCTATGTCATCTTCTTCAGCAACATTTTTCATGGACTGCCGATCAGCAAGACGGAGCACCTCCCGTGGACCAGCCGCAACCTGGAGATCAGCCCATTATTCAGGAGTAGCCTCCAGAGTCGTGCCTACCGGAGGAGAACCACCAATTCAGTTCATCCAGCCTGCAGAGCCTGATGATGGCACTTTGGTAGGTCTCATCAGGTCCCTATTAGCTTCCCAGGATCGTCGCGGATATGCCTTGCATCAGGCAGTGGCAGATACTCTAGGCAGAGGTGGACATCATGGGAACAGTGTAGCGAACAGCTTCAAGCACATGAAACCCTCCATTCTTTGACGACAGTGAAGATGCGATCGCTGCAGATGCTTGGCTTCAGGACACGAAGGTGGTTCTAGAAGCAGCCAGGACCCACAGAAGCGGAAAGGTGGCGTAGTGCACCTGCAGTTATTAGATCTTGCCCGCAGCTGGTGGGCAGCGCAGGTCGATGGTTTAGTGGCCCCTATTTCATGGGCAGTATTCAGGAGAGATTCTAGACCAGTATTTTGATGCTGTAGCTCGGTACGACCTACAGACCAGGTTCACCAATCTAAAGCAGATGGGCAGGACGGTCGATGGATATGCGGCCGAGTTCTCCAGGCTTAGTCGTTTGCTCCCACCTTAGTGGCGACCGAGTTCGATAGGGCCCAGTGGTTCCAGCAGGGGCTTCACCTGGGGATTTATTGGCAGTAGAGCAATTTGAGCATCAGACTTTTGATACAGTATTGAGGGCAGCCCGGAGGCATGAGTATACTCCCAGAGGATCGTGGATAGGACCGAAGGTCGGAAGCGATCCCACGGTCAGATGAATCAGTCTTCGGCACCAGTCCCGCGGCCAGGGCTTTGACCATTGGAGCTCCGAGGCGGGCGGCCTCAGTAACGTCGGTTCAGCATTCTACTCCGACGCACCCTCAGCAACAGAAGCAGAAGTAGTCTTCCGCGGTAGGATGTTCACACTGCGGGAAGCCCGGGCATGTAGTATCTGATTGTCGCAGAGCGTAGGAATTGTGCTTGGTTTATGGTGCCCCGGACCACAGGGTTGGGACTGCCCGAACAGGGGGAGTTCATCGACTTTCTCTAGTCCTTCAGTTAGAGGACCAGCACCAGTCCAACAGCAGCAGCAGCTGCAGTACCCATTCCCGAGGCCATTGCCGACGCAGGCCCAGGCGTTCCAGCAGCAGAGGCCGAAACAGTATGCCCAACTCCAAGCCCTGATCCAGAACAGGCAGAGGAATTTTCAGCAGAGGGGGCCCGCACCCAGAGGACATGGTCAAGTGCTGGCCTTGACCATGGAAGAGGAAGGAATAGCACCCGGTGAGGTAGTGGCAGGTACTATTCTCGTCAACACCTTTCCAACTTCAGTATTTGATTCTGGTGCCTCGCATTCATTTATGTCTGCACGATTCGCGACACGGATATGACTGGAACCCGAGTCATTATCAGTAAGGCTCAATATACTTACTGGTAATGGTCTTGTGGGAGTAGATAGAGTATTTTCTCGTATTGGGTTGTAGTTAGCGGTAGAGAGTTTTCCGCTAGGTTAATAGAATTCCCGATGGTCGATTATGATGTGGTCTTAGGGATGGATTGGTTGAGGGACCAGTATGCCAGGATAGATTGCCATATTGGCAGGGTTGCTTTTAGCATCCAGGCGAGCCGGAGTTTTTCTTCTCCCGAGGCGAAGTTGAACCTTCTCCTCCCGTATTGCGGATGGCAGTAGTAGCAGTGCAGTTGCCCCGGATCGTCGAGGAGTTTCCAGATGTTTTCCCAGAAGAGCTTCCAGGAATGCCGCCAGAGCGAGAGATCGAGTTTACCATAGACTTGATCCCCTGGACCGCACCTGTGTCAGAGAGAGTCTACAGGATGGCGCCATCAGAATTGGAGATATTGTACAAAATGATTGAAGAACTCAGGACCAAGGGATTCATTCGTGCTAGTGGATAGCCTTGGGGAGCCCGATACTTCTTATAAAAAAGAAGGATGGTACGTCCAGATTATGTGTTGACTATCGTACCTTGAACTCAGTAACAATCAAGAACAGATATCCTCTCCCAAGGATAGATGACTTGTTTGATCAACTCAGAGGAGCAGCAGTATTCTCGAAGATAGATTTGCGGTCGGGTACCACCAGATCAGAGTCAGAGAGCAGAACATCCCGAAGACGGCATTCAGATCTAGATATGGATATTGGAAGTTCCTTGTTATGCCATTTGGAGCAACCAATGCGCCAGCTATATTCATGGACCTCATGAATCGCATCTTTATGCCTTATTGGATCAGTTCGTGATTGTGTTCATAGACGACATCCTGGTCTATAGCAAGAGTGAAGCGGAGCATGAGCAACATCTCAGAGTTGTCCTCCAGATTCTCAGAGAGCACCAGTTGTATGCCAAGTTCAGTAAATGCGAGTTCTGGCTCGATCGCATTTCGTACTTAGGTCATATATTACCAGAGGAGGAGTAGAAGTGGATTTCCAGAAGATCGTGGCTATCGTTGTTAGGGTTATATACTAAAAGCATCACTTTGTAGTAACCTTATTCCTTAAATTTTGAATGAGAATCATATGGGCAAATATTTGCATATTGTATTTGTTGCAAGTGTTAATGCAAATGTCTGATATTCATATGTAGATAATATGGTGTGTGGTGTCACACAGAAGATCATATTATCAGTTTCCTATGGAGTATATAAATAGTTCACAACCTAGATGGACTTGGACAATCTATTGGAAAGGTTGTAGTGTAATCTGGTATTAGTCTATCTTGACTATAGGTTTACACTAGTACACTTTGTGTGTATTGAACAGGACCACTTGAGGTTGTTCTCTTTGTACTGACTACATGAGAGAACAGACACCTCTGTTATTATGGATGCTTGTACTCTTAATTCGGATATAATAACGGATATGTATATGTAATATGCATTACTTTGACTCATAAAAGAGTGAGATTCATTATGGATCAACAACCTCTATGAATTGGGTAATAATATTGTATGTATGATGGGCTGTTGATTATAAATGGAATCCATGTCCCGATACATCGGGTTGATGATGTCCTCTTAAGGAGCTCATAAGGATTGTCATGTAAACCCTGCAGGTGGATTATATCCAACATGACAAATAAAGTGAACGGTACTACTTAAGGATAAAAGATGTCGAATCAATATAGTTGTCAGTAACTTAATTTGATTGACGGACATACGATATCTTAACATGGGGAGCCAAACGAGCATAATAAAAGGAGCCACAAACATAATTTAGGATTAGGGAGGTAGTACAACAATAGCTCATTAGTGGACCGAGCTATTGTTAATGGGCCTGGATTGTGTGTCGGGCTGAACATGGAATATCCAGATCGTTAGGAGGCCTAACCCTAATTTCTCCTTATGGTCCCTGCCATAGCCTATATATCCTCTATTCTCTGGCCGCCAGATTACTGATCAGAAATCTAAAATTTTCTCTAAATTCGTGATTCACGTAAGGATAGAAAGAGAGTGCTGCCAATGAGAAGAAAAAGTTGGGAGATCGTCGCCCACACGACGTCCAACTCGAGAAAGGAATACGTGCAGAAGATCTTGGGGTCGTCCGCTCGAGATTGCCAGGAATTACTTGTCTCCTTTCCGTCGCAGGTATAATTCGTGAACCCTAGTTTCCGCCTATGAAGGGTTAGAACACGTATTAGATCTGTTTAACTTTCTATCGATCAATACGTACACCAAAGGAAGGGTCCTGGGAATCCCCAGTTCTATCAATCGTAACGTGGCCAGTGCCCAGCACAGTTGCAGAAGTTCACAGTTTTCTTGGATTGGCCGGCTACTATCGGCAATTTGTTTCAGACTTCGCTCGGATTTCAGTACCACTGACGCAGTTAACCCGCAAGGATGTGCAGTTTGCTTGGACATCAGAATGTCAGAATTCTTTTGAGAAGTTGAAGCGAAGCTTGATGACGGCACCCATTCTTACTCTTCCAGATGGGACCGGAGGATTCTCAGATATTGTGATGCTTCAGGAGAGGTTTAGGATGTGTTTTGATGCAGCATGGGAAGGTAATAGCTTATGCGTCACGACAACTTCGTGATCATGAGAGGAATTATACCTACGACTTGGAGGGCAGCCGTGGTGTTTGCACTAAAGCGTTGGAGACACTACTTGTATGGAGATAGGGTGGAGATTTTCACCGACCATAAGAGCCTGAAGTATGTGTTCACTCAGAAGGATCTTAACATGCGTCAGAGGAGATGGCTAGAGCTGTTTGTGGATTATGATGTCAACCTGCAGTTCCATCCTGGGAAGGCCAACGTTGTTGCAGATGCATTGAGCAGGAGGGCCGGAGTTTACTTTTGACAATACAACCAGAATTGTTACCAGATCTTCAGAAGATGGGTATAGAAGTTGTCCTTCCTACCAGCGTGGCATTGATGGCCAGCAGCAAGTTCAGTCCAGTATAGTTGAGAGAATCAAGATAGCTCAGTCCTCCGATTCTAAGCTTCAGCGACTTAGGACAGAATGTATAGCAGGCCGAAGACCAGAATTATGCATTCATGAGGATGGTTCACTTCGACATGGTAAGCGTCTTTGTGTACCCAGTGGAGATATCAGACAGAAGTCATGACCGAAGTTCATAGTTCTCAGTATTCGATTCATTCCGGTGGCACGAAGACGTACCAAGATATCCGTCAGCACTTTGGTGGAATGGCATGAAGAGGGAGATAGCCCGGTTTGTCTCTCGATGTTTGGTTTGCCAACAAGTTAAAGCTGAACATCAGAGGCCGGTGGACTACTTCAGTCCTTGCCAATTCCAGAATGGAAGTGGGAGCATATAACCATGGATTCGACTGGATTACCTAGATCCCCAGCTGGTAGAGATGCTATCTGGGTTATAGTTGACCGACTCATGAAGGTGGCCCACTTTCTTCCGTTCAGAGTTGGTCAGTGACGGCTCAGCTGGCAGAGATGTACCTTAGGCAGGTAGTCAGGATGCATGGAGTACCAATCAGTATCACCTCGGACAGAGATTCGAGATTTACATCGCACTTTTGGCGTAGTCTGCAAGAGAATTTGGGAACTCACCTCCAGTTTAGCTCAGCATATCACCGCAGACAGATGGCCAGTCAGAAACACACGATCCAGACTCTCGAAGATATGTTGAGATCTTGTACACTCAACTTCGGCGGTTCGTGGAAAGATCACTGCACCTGGTGGAGTTCTCGTACATAAACAGTTTCCAAGCTAGCATCCAGATGGCACCGTTCGAGGCACTGTATGGTAGGAAATGCAGATCCCCACTAGCATGGGACGATGTTGGAGAAAGGCAGATGCTTGGTCCCGAGTTGATTACTCAGACAGTTGAGGTGGTCAGGAGAGTTAGATCTTCGCGTTGCACAAGATCGTCAGCGCCATTGGGCGATTCTCATCGGCGTTCCCTTGAATTTTCTGTCGACGACCATGTATCCTGAGGATCTCGCCTAACGTGGCGTCATTCGTTTCGACGTACGGGGGAAAGCTTAGTCCTAGGTATATAGCACCGTTCGATATCCTGGAGCGAGTAGGAGATGTGTCCTATCGTCTCGCTCTTCCGCCGTCTCTGAGTGGGGTGCATGATGGTGTTCCATGTATCCCAACTGCGATGGTATATCGGACCCGAGCTATATCCTGGATCATTCAGAATTGGTTGTTGGTACCAACCTTTCGTATGAGGAGAGGCCCGTGTCTATATTGGACCGAAGAGAGAAGATACTCAAGTACAAGACTATCAAGTTAGTCCGAGTTGCTTGGGGTTATCACTCTTTGGGTGAGTAACATGGGAGCGTGAGGATGATATCCGATCGCGATATCCCGACTTATTGACTCGTGAGGTATAATATCTTTCTTATGCCTCATGCTCGATTCCTTGCTTGCATGAATAATTGCTTGATTGCTTGACTAGTATAGCTTGCCTGTGACTAGTATAGCTTGTCCTTGCATCTCTAGCCTCTTGATTAAATTCTGAGGACGAAATTCTTTTAAGGTAGGGAGAGTTGTAATGCCTATTGTTCGTATTACGTATTTTGGAGTACGTGTAAGTAATCTGACTCATATTGCTTGAACTCCTGGCTTGGTTCGGCTTGTTGGGTTGGTGGTTGGCTTGGGTTGCTTATTGGTTCATCATGAACCAAGGGGGAGAACCCTTACCTACCACCACCATCTCCATTTATTAACCCCAACCACCTTTCTCTCTCTTCATTCAATTTTTCATTACTGCTCTTCTTCTTCTTCTTCTTCTTCTTCCTCGACCTCCACCGTAGGCAAGTGTAACTTGCTTCACGATGGATTTCAAGTTTATTGTTTCATTCTCTTCTTTACTGATTATACGCCTCTTTAGAACTTGAAGTTTTTAATTTTGATGGATAGATTCTTCTAGATCTACTTTATAACTTTCAGTTCATGGAATTTTCTTGGTTTTGATCTACTAAATTGTATTTTCGAAAACTAATAGTTCCATGAGCAAGAGCACAAAATTCATGTGAATTTGGTTTTTGATTCACCTTATTTTGAGTTAAAATGAAGTTTTTATGGCCAAAACAAGTTTTCTGAATTTTATGCGGCTGAAGAATGGGTGGGGGTAAAATAAAATTTACGCAGGAAAGCTAGCGTAAAATCGAACTTTACGCAGGAAGGCTTGCGTAAAATTGAAATTTTACGTGGAAACCCTGAAATTGCGTATTTTACGCGGATTGTATCAGAATGTGAAATTTTACGCTGGGAACCCTGAAATTGCATATTTACGCTGGATTGTATCCAGAATGTAAAATTTTATACAAGAAACCCTAAAATTGCGTATTTTATGCTGGATGGTACCCAGAATGTAAAATTTTACGCTGGAACCCTCCCCTTTTTTATATTTTATGCAGAATTAAATTTTTGGCATAAAAAGTGCACGAATGACTGTTTTGCCAATTAAGCTATTTTCTAGCCATATTTCGAAAAACTTAAAACATGAAAAGTTTTAGATCTTTGTCTTGCCTTCCAAATATCTCTGGAGCACTCGTTTAAGTTCGTATGTGTGGAAGTTATGTCCCGTCTCCGTGAGCCGCTGATTCCCCATAACTCTTGCACCATGTTTATATTAGTTATTGCATACACGCGTTATCAGGTAAATATTAATTTTAAATATGACATGACATAATAGGACCGTCGTGGTGCACTCTTGACAGTATATTTGACATGATATATATCTCGAATGTTGTTGCGATGGCTAGCATGTCATGGCAGAATTGAATGGCCTAGACACGTGGGTGAATGTGTTGTACTAAATGAACCGGTAATGTTTGCATCATGTCTAAGGCAGGGATCCCTGAGTACTACGGTCAGAGAGATCTACAGTAATTGACTAAGGCTAATAAACTAGAATATTCAGTAGACATGAAGGAATTTCCAGTACAGGTAATCCCGTTATCTGGGCGCATTAAGTGGACTTGTAGCCTACCGTTGATAGGGCACATTTTCAGCACACAGTCACGTGTTGCATTCTCCATAAACGGACATTCGATCCGGATAACGGATGGTCTGCAGGGCTTGTGGCTGTTGGGATAATCTCATTGCATCTGCTAGTAACTAGGCCTGTGATAACCCTAGTTAGTTAAAAGTATCAAGCCGTACTCTGATTGGCCATGATGATTGGATGGAGTTTATCCCAGCTTAGTCTTGTTTCGATCCGTATAAGATTATGACATGAATGACTTGTGCTGTTAACAATAACGATCAGGGGTCCAGTTCTGTTCAGGCGGAAGGGTTACACCCCGGCCCTTGTTTGGTTTAAGGGTTGTAACCTGGCCCTGAGCAGTTCTGTGTACTCTCTTTATTATTGTCTTATTGCAACTC
Source organism: Iris pallida (assembly GCA_029216955.1). Taxonomy (NCBI): domain Eukaryota; kingdom Viridiplantae; phylum Streptophyta; class Magnoliopsida; order Asparagales; family Iridaceae; genus Iris; species Iris pallida. The sequence goes on along the minus strand of JANAVB010010796.1, from coordinate 7,868,263 downwards.
CATGCACGCTGTCATGTTTTACCTTACTGCAACGACATGATTAATTATTTATACTGCCTTAACAATAAAGATCAGGGGTCCAGTTCTGTTCGGCGAAGGGTTACAACCCGGTCCTTGTTTGGTTTAAGGGTTGTAACCTGGCACCCGGAGCAGTTCTGAGTTCTCTTCGTTATTGTCTTGTTACCTTACCATTAGTATTTGAGACGGGTTTTATTCAGGTGAAGGGCTGCAACCCCGGTCCTGTTGGTTTAAGGGTTGCAGTCTGGCTGCTTGAATGGTTTCCTCGTACTCAATTTATTATTGTTATCTCTATTATATTATGATCAGTTCTTTTATAAGCTCTTTAAATATCTATTATGATAGCTAGTTTTAGTTCATAAGTGAAGCCTCCTTTGTGGCACTTGCTCTTTCTGGGGTATGACCCAGCTGGTTTTGTATGGCCAGATATCGGAGCAGTCCCAGAGGATCTACCTAACCTCCAGCCAGATGGTGACCACCAGGCGTAACCCTGGCAACGAGTGGGTTTCTTTTGTCCTCCCATTTTATTGTAAAATTATTCTTTTGAGGCGTTTAGCCGACAAGCACGTGTTAGCTCGATTGCACCTTTACTTACTGTCTGCCTAGGGCGTGTAACATGATTGACAGATCCTAGGGTTGATCATGTACGACTGAACTCCTGCTAGTCTTGACATTTTGTACGACTAGCTTCATGATCATCCAATATGTAATGTATGGGATGCCTTGCTATTATATTTGGTGCTCTAACATCTTGTAACTATTATTGCTTGCTTGAGATTGAGACAATAGGCTTGTTCATGACCATAGAAGACTGTTGGCTTGTAGTTAAACCCTCATATATTTAGACAGCCGTGACCGTATAGTGAGGTGGATTCCATTTTATTATACGTAGCTGGCTATGTATGCCCCTGCTCTCCAGTATTTGGTTTTGGGGCGTTACATAGATAGAGTGTTTTCCTCATATCGGATTGTAGTTAGCGGTAGAGAGTTTTTCGCTAGGTTGATAGAATTCCCGATGGCCGATTATGATTTGGTCTTAGGGATGGATTGGTTGAGGGACCAGTATGCTAGAATAGATTTCCATATCGGCAATATTATTTAGTATTCCTGGTGAGCCAGAGTTTTT